>JAODAL010013400.1:0-91490 GCA_025379985.1 Phyllomedusa bahiana | reverse complement strand
ATTTTTTTATGGCTTTAAAATCACTGGACTTTAACTTTCTTGCTTTCCCCAAAAGGCTAAAGACCTGTCACCACTTAAAGGATGCCTGATTGTATCGGGCATTGACAGCCTAACACGGAACATTGGTATGTATGTAGATAAATGCTTGAGGGAAAATGTAATCTCCCATTGTTTATTAGATACACCATGGAACTCCTGGCCAGATTACAGGAAATTACAGTAGATAATAGTACCATCCTGGCCAGGATAGACATGGAGGTTCTTTATTTGTCTATCCCCCACAATATGGGCTTAAAGTGGTAAGATATTTTCTCTGTATACGAGGTTCCAAGTATCAACCACGTAATCTGCTTTTATTGGAGCTCCTTGTACCAACTACTTCCTCTTCAATGATCGTGTGTACCACCAGCTCAGGAGCACTGTGATGGGCAGTTCATTTGTGCCAACATACGCAAATTTGCTCCTGGACTGGAGGGAGGCGATCATGGTATTTTGAGAGGAGACATCATCATTCCAGTCATGGATGTCCTTTAGGCCATATAGATAATAATAATAATAATAATAATAATAATAATAATAATAATAATAATAATAATAAATGATATTTTCATTCTGTGGCTGAGCTCAGGGTACCAATTCAGTACACAGGCACTATCACTAAATCAGAAACCTATCGGTATGAAATTCACATCGGAATCAGCATAACCTATGTGACAAGTAAGATAGATATCCAACACATAAAATAAATGAAGAGTTAAATTGTTATGCAAATAATTCTTTTATTCAGATACCAAAATTATAGAAATGCGACTATCAGGATAACATTTTCAGTCAGATGGCCTTTTTCAATTAAGTCGCTGGTAGGAAAATGTTGGATGTCACCCTCTAAACAAGAGGAGAACAGAATATGGTAACATCTGATGGTGATCAAAGAAGTGGGAAATCTGGAAGTAGCCCTGTATAAGGATGAAGAGACTGCCTTAATATTCTTTTAACCCATGCCCTAGTGAACACATTTTTGAACAGTGTGCTGAGAAATACAGTTGGAATAACCTATGTGACAGGTTCCCTTTAAGAATTCTTAAAGCTCGCTACTTACAGTCTGATTGCATTTAGGATACAGCACTTTAACAGACGTCTACTAGAAGACTGTAAGCCACCCACTTCCATGAAAGGGGTGACTCGATAAGGTCCTAGTAGGTATAACAGGTATTGAGCCTGACTGCAGTGTCTCCCACTGCTTCTGGAGGGTGCATAGGCAGAATCCATAGAGTGAACACGATGTTTGAGGTGGTCCCACAGATGATGAATTGGGTTTGGGTTGAAGTGTAGGGAGTAAAGGCATGTTCACACGGCTTATAATGGGCCGTATTTCGGTCCGTAATTACGCGCCGAAGTGCGCCAATTACGGGCCGAAAACGGCCCATTCATTACGGTAATTCACAGTTCTCATAGAGAACTATGGATTACGTCTCTTCTCCCCGCCCGGCGAAGCCGCCGAGCGGGGAGATAATTGACATGTCACTTTATAGCGGCGTATACGCGCCGCTAGCAGTGATAGTCTATGGGCCGGCGAAGTGCCGGCCCCCTGCTTACTCCCCCGCTCCCGCCCCGCCCCCGTCCACACGGAGTAATTGCGGGGTGTAATTACGTCCCGCAATTAAGCCGTGTGAACATAGCCTAAGGGTGCCAAGGTAGTACTGCAGTAGACATCTTTAAGTTCTTTAGAGATACTTTTTTTCAATTATTGTATTAAAAAATTAAACAACTCAAATTATAAAGCATAATTGATTTTTTATTTCTCAATGCATTTTATGGTAAATTAAAAAATACAATTTGTCCCACAAAAGTCCTTATACAGTTATAGTAATAAAAATTAATTGCTGTGGTTAAACCCCCTGGCCCGGCTTTTTAAATTCCTTTTCCCTGCAGTTTGCATACCATTTCATGTCTTCATTCAAAATTTCTTCCTGAGCAAAAGGGGTGAAAGCTTTTGGGGGGTGCAGGGGTTGCATCGCTCCCAAAGGGGCCCCTCAGTCTGGGGGGGCCCAAAAGGGCCCTTCGGGCCACAGCTTTTGTCAACTGAGGGGCCCCTTTTCACAATTTGCACTAGGGCCCAGAACTTAAAATTTATGCCTCTGCCTGAGCAGTAAGGGTTTAATGGGAACCCGCAAAATAAACTGCTGAACCCACTTATTGGTTTAAATTTGGCCACACACAATTAGGGGGCCCTTGGGAAACACTGACAACAGCTTCAGCACTAAAACAGTGGTAAGGCAAAGGGTGGCATAGAAATTTTTTTTTGGGGTTTTTTTAATTTATACAGATTAGAAAATGTTTTTTTTTTTGTTTTAATGTAAAGGATAAATCCCCAAGAAAGAACCCCCACTTTGAGTTCTGGTTCCCCGGGGCTGGGGCCCCGTTTACGTTTAAAACCAGGGTTTTCTGACATAGTTTTTCTCATTTGTTTTTTACTATTGTGAACTGGGGTTTTTCCCCCCTGCTATCTTTTTGGGATTCCTGGCCAAACCGCCTGAGCCAGGAAACCCTTTTCCAGCACTCCAGGGGAAAAAACCTGGCTCCTTGTCCGGGGAAAACCCCCAACTCTCCCCTTTCCAAACCCAAACCCTTTACCGGGATTTTTTCCCTCCCATTCCCAAAACCCCTTTATTTTCCCCTTTGGAAAGGGTATTTTTTAAGGGTTTTTCCTTGCCCTTTCTTCCCCCCCTTTTGCTGTTAAAAACTGGGCCTGTTTCTGCCTAGAACTCGTGCGCCTCTTTTTATTCGGGCCTCCCCGGGTTTTAAACCCTTAAACTCTTCTTGGTTTCACCGTTTTTTTTTTTCCCTTCCCCTTCTAAATTTTTGTCCCAAACCCCCCGATAGTTACCGAGACTTGGCTTGTTTGACCTTTTCCCTTCTTGTTTTTGTATTTTTGGTCCTGCGTTTTGGGTGTTTTTAAACGCTTTTCCACATAGGTGCTAAAAGTCTTCTGGTTGGGGCCCACACCTTTTTTAAGGATCGGGCCCCCCAAAAAGGGCACCCGGGACAGAGGGTTGGGGAAATCAGTGCCCAGGGCCTCACCTGTCGGTGCCCTGTTCGTTTTTCCCCTGAGGGAAACCCCTTTTATATTAATAACATGCCCCCCCCCCGGGGGGGGGGGTAAAAATTCCCCCTTCTTTGGTTTTTTAATTTTAATAGTACCCTTGACTTTGTTTTTTTTAAAACCGACTCCCTTGGGGAGGGAGTTAAACCAACCCCCCCGGGGCCTTTAGGGGAAAATTGGCGGGGCTTTTTAATCAAGTCCCCCGCGGGCAGCCCTGGTTTCCATAACTAACCCGGAAACCGGGACTTGCCGCCCCCGTCTGTGCCCCCTTTAACCTGCCCCAGTTTTTGTGGATCCTAGGGGATTCGTCATAAAGTTCTATGGTGTTTGAAAAACCTTTGACCCGCTTTTGAGGGAAAAACCCTGACAGGTTTTTTAACCCCTTTGGGGAATTTATGAAATTTTTTATTTTTTTCGCTTTAAACTTTTTTTCCCCAAAACTGGAAGCTGAAAATTTAAAGGGCCTTTTTGTTTTTTTCCTTCTCCTCCGGGGGGGCCCCCCCCCTCAATGGGGGCAATTAGTTTAACCCCCTCTGAAGCCCCTAAGTGGAAAAACATGGACAGTTTTTTTTTGGCTTTTAGGACATTTTATGATAACCCCCAATTTTTGGTTGGCATGGGGGGAGACTCATTTGCTATCAAAATTCCCCGGGGCCGGGGAAAGGCTGGGTTTAAGATTACTGTTCTAAAGGTTTCGCCAGTGGTGCAGGTTTTTGGCCCTGGGGTGGTCATTAACCAACCTCTAAAGGGGGCTCTTTTCAACAAGGACGGGGACTTTTTGTTGAGGGGCCCGGTGGGTAAAAAATTGGTTAGCCATCCAAAAATTTCCCCTGAGACCCTTGAGTGATTTTAAGGGATTTCCTAGCTGTGATTTTATTTGACAAAAGGGACAAAGGGAAGGGGCCCAAAGGGAAAAATTGGGGGAAAAAGGGGGGGGGGATTTTTCCAGCCAAAGTCAGGGGGCTTTCCCCTGTAAAACCTAATTTCTTTTTTTCTTTGGAGGTTCTTCCCCTCACCAAATTTTCCCTCTCAGTCTTCGGGAGAAGAACCCAAATGGTTTGGGTTTTTTACATTTGCTTCCCCCAAAGGAGGAGACCCCCTTTTGGAGAACACCTTTTTCCTTTTTTTTGGGGGGGAAAATTAGCCTAAAAATTTTCCTGGAGAAAACTGCCTTTAAAGGCCTAACTCACCCCAAAAAAAAACCCCGGGAACACCCTAAAAATTTTTCCCCTGGAAGGAAACAACCCGGAAATTTTAAAAGCCCCCCAAGTTTTTTTCCAAAACCAAAAAACAAGTTTGTTTTTGCCCCGTAACCTTTAGTTTCTGCCCAAGATTTTTGTTTTGTCGGCATGCTTGATTTCGGGTGCTCCCTGCTAATTTTCATCATATGGCTTTTTCTAAAGCCTTGGGTTTGGAATTTTTGTTCCTTTGTGGTTTCCCCCTTTTTTGGTAGGGTGGGGGATTCTACCTCCAACCCCGGGGAAAAAATAACTTTTCAGACTGCTAAATCACTTTAAATTTTTGGGGGTTTTTGCATACTAAAAAAATTTTTAATTTTTTGTCAGGAGAAACTCTCTGCAGAATTATTTTTTGGGGTTTTACCCGGGTTTCCGCCTCCAAAACCCCCTTGTTCAAACGGGGAGAACCCCCGGGATTTGGGATCAAATGGGGTGACTCATGGGGTTACTAAACAAGAATAGTGCTTTTCCCTTTGGGGTGTTTTCTGTAATTAATGCTAAATTTTATTTCAGAATGAAATTTTTCAAATCATCTTTGAGGGGGATTTTTGGGGGAACATCTGCCTCCACACCGGGCCTGATGTTTGCCCTTTATAGCCCTTTCCCCTCCGGGGCAAAAGGGTTTTCAACTTCGTCTCCCCGGAACAAAGAACTTGCATCTGTAAATTGAAAAAACCTGAAAAATATTTTTTCCTTGGGGAATATTTTTGGTCCCCAACCTTGCCTTTCGGTTTAGTTTTCCCCCAACTCCCATTTCACAAATTTTTGTTTCCCTCAAGCTGGCCCGTTTTTTGCCTTGACGATGGTTCCCAAAACTTCACGTTATTTTTGCCGCCCACAAACGGGTTTGTAAAACTAAAATAAAAAACCCCCCGTTAATCAATTTGGGGCACAGTTTTGGGCTAGGAGTCATAAACTCAAAAAAAAAAGGGCCCAAAACTAAAAATAACAAAAAAATTTTATAAAAACCGCCAAAACCCAACCCCAAAAAATTTTGTCCCTCCTTCCGAGTCCAAATGCAAAACATGTTTCCCAACGGGGAAAAAGGAAAAGAAGTTCACCAAAGCCTTTTTCAAAACCTGGGGGGGTCTTTTGGAGTTTTCTTTTTGTCCCCCCACAAAAAGGGGGGGTTTTAAGGTTCATGATCTTTGCCAGAAAAAACCCCCAAACTTTGAGTTCTGGTCGCCCGGCCCCGGGGCCAAATGCGAAATTTAAGCCTGGTTTTCGGGACAAATGTAATTCATTTTGTTTTTACAAGTGTAAACTGGGGGTTTTCCCCCCTGCTTTTCTTGATTGTTTTCCTGGCCAAAAACGGCCGGGGCCAAAAGGAATTCTTCCGCACTCCAGGGTTAACCTTTGCCCTTCTGCCCTGGGTGATTGACAGCTCACCTTCCAATCAGGTCTTCCTTTTTTTCCCCCTTCCTATTCCCTTTTTGGGCCTTTTATTCTCCGGGAAAGGGGGTTTTTTTAAGGGTTCTCCTGTCTCTTCTCCTTGCCTGTTTTTCCCTGGTCCTTTTTTCTCCCCTAGAACTCCCCCCTTTTATTCTGTGCCTCCCTGGTAACTTACTCTGTTTTTTTCACTTTTATTTTTCTGCCTTCGACTTTTACCCCCCCCCGGTTCCCAATAGTTACCGACTTTGGGTTGCTTGACCGCCCTATTGTGTTTGTATTGTTTGTCTGGTCTTTGGGGTTTTTACGCTTTCACATAGGCTCGTCTTCTGGTTTGGGCCACCCCATTTGGGGCGGGGGCACCCCAAAAGGGGGGACAGGGGGGGATAGTGTCAGGGGCCCCCCTGTCGTGTCTGTTGGGCCCCTGACGGATCCCTTACATTTAACTTGGAAAATTCTTTTAGGATGCAAAATGGTCTTTTAAATTGGCAAGCAAAATGTCTTCCAAGGGATACACATAGTTTATACCCATTACAAAGTCATCATCTTTACATCACTATGGTGGGTACCTAGGGCTCTAAACAAAAGTGGTCCACAACAGCATCATGTAGGTAAGGATAAACGTATGCATTAGCAAGAGGTGGAATGTGGAAGTGCTTCCCCAGTGGTAAGAAGCGCCAGTTACTGTTGTTTCTTAACAAAATTTATTCCCAAAATAGACAGATAACATCAGAGTCCAGAGTAAAATTTATATTTTTGTAATTTTTTTTCACTGAATCGACAACAGAGGCTTCTAATAATACCCCAAAGTAGATTAACCAGGGGTTAATTGCTCCTGGGTCAGAAAAAAAAGCAACAGATTGTGGATGTATTTCTTGCTTCACCGTGTCTTATAGTGAGATGATTACCACCAAGCCCTCTAACTAATCATCAGAAGCCTGTAATGTTACCACCCCATACACCTTGGGTTAAGTACATCATCTTAGAGATGCTCAACATGACTCTAGACTATTTTATTACATCTTACAACATTTACAAATGTTTTATTCCACTTAAAATTTTTATCCATTGCAATAAATTTCACTTTGTTTGACGTTATTGTAGAAGGTTACGGTATTGCTGCAAATTCTTGTAAATTTCACATTCAGGTTCAGTAATTGAAATGATTGTGTTTTTATTGCACTTAATGAGGACATTGTTTCAATTATTGGAAGAATTCGGCAATTAGTAATATGTGTGCTCTTGTGCTATTTTGCAGTAGCCATGTCTGCTCCATTGCATTTCCATGTGTAGATGGAGAACATGAGACTAGGAAAAAGAGGAAAAAAAACTGATTATGTTGTCTTTAACTTACTGGTTCAATACATTTTAGATGATAACTCAGCAATTGCTTAGTTTAATAATAACAATAATAATAATAATAACTTGTTCTGCTAACAGGCCAATACTTTAAGGGGTTTTATCATTACAAAGATCATGTCTCAGATTATGGGGACAGTAAAAATAAGCACTTGTGTAATTGGATTGCATTACCTCTGTCACTTGGTTTAGCAGATATCAGCTTCGCTGTAAATCTGTCTTCTATTTCTGCTGTTGCTGGTCAGAACGCCCCCTGGTCGATTCCTGTGCCCTAGACACGCCCCCTGCACTGTGATTGGCTGGCTGACACTTCATTCAGCCTGTTGGGATATGCCCCTAGACGGGAAAACGTAATGGCCACACCCCTGCACTGTGTTGGCTGCCTGCACACTCTGTGTTTACTCCCCTCTGAGCTTTTAAAAATCGATAGTGAAACCAGAGCCCTGCTGGCTCTATGTACATCTCAGCTCTAGGGGGAAGGATCTGGGGAATTATGCTGTTTAAAGGGCTTTTGCCAAGAGGTTGATTCACCTCCTCACAGGTTCAGTCCTTAAGCTGCTACTTTGAAAAGAGGGCGTTCTGTTCTTCAGATCGAATGCTGCTTGTGTAGTGCAGTGCATAGGTGATCAGCTTGGCAAGTCAGAGGTTGGGAGTTCAAGCCCCATCGTTTTTTTTTTTGATAAATTGTACACATATGTAAAGATATGAAAATATATGTGTAGACATCTATAATTTTATATATATATACACACACACAGAAAGCTCCCCTATATAGTGTCCCATCCTCACAGTCACATCAAGCACTTCCAACATATGTGATACAATGCATATACTCTCGGGGATGAGACATGATATAGGGGAGCTATGTATGTGTATATATATCATTATAGAGATTGACATATATATTTTAGGTCTCTCTACATGTGTAGAATTTAGGGGGGGGGAACATACCCTGTGAGGGGACTAGAACTCCAAACCCTTTGTTTTTAAAACCAACACTCTACCGCTACACCATCAGCCAAGTCAGCTACAGCTGAGCAGGTTTTCTCTAAAAGCTGATTTGCTTCTCCCCCCACGGTTTTCACACATATCACTGACAGCAAGCAGAGATCTTTACTTGAAGCTGCATTTGTCCTTGTAGTTGAGTAAAAGGTCTCTTTGCCTGTTGTCAGTACAATTTGGTTAAATACACTAGAACATAAGTTAAAGCTGCTGGCTTTCAGTGTGTAAACTAAGAGATATAATAGATAGGTGCTTGCTGCAGCTTGTGGAGCCTCAAGGCTGCAGATATAAGCATGCAGGAGGCTACGGAGCTGTTATATCCAGACAACCCTCTGCATCCCCTGCTTCAAACAAAATGATGATGTCACAGTTCTTCAGTGGGGGGAGACACGCCTTGTGGGAGGAGAGACACGCCCTGCTGAGAGGGAGACACGCCTGCTGAGAGGAAGAACACGCCCCTGGATTTCAAACTCAATCTGAGAAAATTAGCAGAACAGCAAGAGCAGCTCAAACGATAAATCCCCTTTAAAGAAGTGTTCCCATCTCACACTTTGATAGGAAATGCCATCAAAGTGTAATAGGTGAAGGTCTCACCTCTACGACAAGCATAGGGGGACCTAGGAAAAGGTTATCTATTCCTGGGCACAATAGCTCATACCCCATTAAACATAATAATACCTTATTCATGCCACTATGCGACCCACTGAAGAGCTTAGGCATTTCTAAGAGAAACACGTCTGGGTAAGTGTTTTTTACATATACCTGATTTAATTAGGCATTATGGATTAGTATTGGGGCATATTAGGTGTAAGATTTGTGGGATCGTTCTTTTCAGGAAGTTTTTCCCGCTTAGGGTAGTTGTAGGGTTTTTCTTTCAGGATATTAGGATAATAACAACTGTAAGATTTTTAACCCTTGTTCCCACACGAGCTACACTTGGAGTTTGGGACGAATGAATAAAAGCATTCCATGACGTACACACGTCCATGGTTGGTGAGTCCTATTTGATGGATTTGATGGATTTAATGATGCACAAGTAAAAGCCATGTTTTATTAAGGTATCCTTTTCTGATAACTCATCAAATGCTTAGTTTTATAATAATAAATAGTAATAATAATAATAACTTGTACTGCTAACAGATAGGCCCATACTTATAGAAGTGTTTCCATATCACACTTTTAAAGGAAATGCCATCAAAGTGTAATAGGTGATGGTTCCACCTCAATGACAAGCAACAATCTTGTGAAAGAGCCCCCAAAGGTCTCCGTTCAGAACAGATAGTTTGGCTGTACTTGGAACTCCCATAGAACAAAATAAAGAGGTGTGGTCAAGCACGACCTATCTCTAAGATCCAAACCTATCACACTTTAATGGCATATCCTATCGATATGCTAGCAAAGGTTTGTAGTTAGGAAGTAACTGCAAAAGTCACTTGAGGTTAAAATCTAGCATACAACACACTCTAATATCTATTTGTTTTTAATATCTTGCATGTGTTTGTTGGCATGCACTAAGAAACTGATATTAATGTGAAGATAGTTGTTTCATTGGCCTTCTTTGTGTTCATACATTTTGAACTTGTAGCATTGACTTAATTTTCTCATAATTTCCTTTCAGCTGATGTCATCTGTAAGTATGCTTAGCACATGTAACATCAGACATGCCGACCAGCTTTCTTTTCAACTAAAAGTAGTTTTCCAGATATCTTTGTATTTCAGATTTTAATCTTTTAATCCTGCTACCTTTCATCTTCTGCCCATGTCAATGTATCAACCTCTCTATAATTTAAGGAATTTTGCTACAGAATATTCCATAGGTTTACACCTGCATAATCAGGGAATGTGTTTAATTAGTGCAACAATGGTATGACTAAAAACATATGGAGGCAGTAGACAACATATTTTTTTCAGAACACGAGGCGGAAGAATTTAAGTCGGATATTTAGAGTGATGTTAATTGGAAGAGTATGTGAAATGTTTAAATAAGTGATCAATCCAGAGAGCAGAGCCAGCACCACAATCACCATTGGTCTCACTTGGATAGTGACTCTACCCAAGCAATGTTTACTTAAAGGGATTCTACCAAGACTTCGCTTTGCCTCCTAATTTTTGGTGCGTAACGGGACACTTTTTGGTGCACAACAGGACACATTTTTAAAATGGTGTGAAGATAGAACTGAGCAAGTGTGGACAGTAAGACAGAAGATCAGTGCTGGTCGGAAACCCTGATAACGAGCAGTACACGGAGGAATCAGAAAGGAGAGAGCTGATCTAATATGGTGCATATTTTTGGATTAATTATATGTGATTAAATGTGCATTTTGAATATTTCCATATCAATATTAGTGATTAGCTTTTAACATATAGGGAGATGTAAATGAAAACTATTACCAAATAAATTGCTGTTTAGATTTTGCTTTGTTTAGGAGATAAAGAAGATTTTATCTACTGCTAACGTACACAAATTAATCTTGGTTAAAGGCCACCTCTCTATGCTCACCTTGAGTCTTGAGTCCCTCTCTGCTGAATCTTATCTATAGCACAAGAGCTTGTTTATCTAAGTTAATGACAAGGTTTAACCCTTTAGTGCTCTGTAGCATTGTGCACTACAGTTAAGAAACCTCCTGCACTCATGTCACTGTAACAGGAATAACTAGGAATAACAGAACTGATAAGCCAATCACTTCTTTGGAACCACCCACAATCAAACCCAGAAGTGTCAAAGGGCGGGCTGAAGCTTTGTGAAACAGCATGGTGAGAAAACTTCTTCAACCTCTGACCCTCCAGCTGTTGTAAAATACTCCCAACATGTCTTGACAGCCAAAACATGCTGGGATTTGAAATTATCAAAAAAATTTGGAGGGGCCACTTTTGGAGATAAATTGTTTTTTTTGGGAATTTTCCCCTAGAAAATTTTTAAAATATTTTCCCCACCAGAAGAAAGAAATGTTTCAGACATATTAAAAGAAAATAATAGGGTATAATGCAAATGAAAAAGATGGAAGAAGCAAAGATAAAGAAAAGATTTGATGCAAAAGAGATGGCCTTTAAAAAAAGGAAAAAAGGAAGTAAATTTATCCAGTAGTCATCAGTGAGCTTGATTTTATTATTATAGGATGCACAGAAGACTCTCCCATGAGCACAAGTATTTGCACATAATGAAACCGCAAAATTTTTTTTTTTTTGTAGGAACCCTGAAAAAGGTTTCGACCCCTTTATTTTGCCATTTTTTTAAACATTTTAAAATTCACAAAATAACAAAAAAAATAGTTTTTGGACTTTTTATTACGACAAATTTGAAATCGGAAACATTTTTATGGTAAACGTTTTTTTTTAGATCACGCAATAATTTAATTAAAAAATTGTCCCAAAAACTATTAAGATCGCCCCTTTTTTCGGCCTTCCTGTAATTTTGGCGGCCAGCAAATCAGATTACAGAATAGAGCAGGGTAGAGTGTGTGCGACTCAATGGGGGGGTGAAAGGTTCGATTGGCTTGGGAAAAATTTAAAAAATACCTCGGGTTTTCAAAGAACAGGGGTTTCCTGTTTTACCCCATTTTTCTCTCAGCGTCTCAGAGCAAAGAAAGGCCCCCTGCTTGTTGGGCCAAACCCAACGAAATTAAAATATTTCTTCAAAAGAGAAACCTCTAATTTTTAACTGGTGAACCTTACAATTTAAAATTTAGATTAGAGATTTTAAGATTTTATAAAGTTAGGTAGAGAAAATTTTTTTGGGCATCTAAAACCCCTGAAATTCCCCGGGGGGGGCGGGGGGGGGGCCCCCGCGGCGAACACAGACAAGCTCCCAAAAGAACACGGAAAAATTTTACCAAGACTTAGTGAAAGGTTTCATTGTAAATGGAATATCTTTTTTATTAACAGTTTTTCTATTGAAATATTTCCCCGGGTAATTTTGGGGAGCCTGAACCTTTAGGATACACAAATTTTTTTAATAACTGCAGGCCCCCCTTGTTAAAGCAAAACTCCCTTTTTTTAAACAGTAACATTTCAGAAGGTTTTTTATTTTTCCCTTTTTCCCATTCCACTTTTGTTGAAAAATATCCACCTTGCACTTTAAATTTTAATCCCGCCAAAATTTTAAAAGTCCCACAGGGAAAATTTAAAGGTGCCAAAAAAAAATTTTTGTAAATTTTAAAAAAAAGACAAGCTCTAAAAGAAAACTTGGGTAAAGTTTTTTCCAAAAACTATTGGTAACATTGCAAAAGCTTTATTTTTAACAGTTTTTATTGAAATATTTCCTGGGTATTGGGCAGCCAGAACTTTAAAAGGAAAACACATCTTTTCCAGTAACGCAAGGGCCTTTGGGTTTTTTGCAAAACCCCCACTTTTATTTTTCAGTATACCTTTCAGGGAAAATTTTCAATTTTTAATTTTGGGCCCCTTCCACCTTTTTTTGATAAATCCACCTTGTAAAAAAATTAAAAAACCGCAGTCAGCAAGAAGGGCCAAAAATTTCCTTTTTAATATCCGAATAAATTTTTAGATACGTGTTTTTTGACTTTGGGGCCCAAAAGCCCTTTTTTTCATTGAGGGACCTTTCACATTTAAAAGTGAATAACCCGCAATTTTGAAGCACCACAGGGGAATTGATAGGGGCCAAAAATACCTTTTTTTATCCGAATACATTTTTTTCCCTTCCGATTTGGGTTATAGAGCCACCCTTTCAGTTAAATTTTTAAACCAGGGAATTGGTAGTTTACCACAGGGAAAAATTTATAGGGGCCAAAAATACCCTTTTAATTTTCCGAAATTTCATTACAGATACGTGTTTTTTTTACTTTGGGCCCCAAAAGCTTTGTTTAATTTAGTCACATTTCACTTAAATGTGAATACTCCCAAATTTTTAGTCCACCCCCGGTTAATAGATAGGTCCCAAAAAAATACCTTTTTTATTATCCGAATCCCTTTTTTTAGTTTCCCGTTTTTTTTTTCCACTTTGGCCAGGCCACCCTTGTTGACTTGTAAAACTATTTTTTGCATTTAAATTTTAATCCAGAAATTTTTGTTTTGTTTGGGGGAAAATTTGAGAATAGCTGTAAATTTTGTCGTCTTTTAATAAAGATTTTCCCCAAAACACTTCCATACCACTAAAAATTTGTAAATACTGAACATGGAGCAAATTTCAGGGTGGGACCCCGAGCAAAGAGGGGGTAGGCCTGGAGGAGGGGACAGAAAAGGGACCCTTCCAGCGCGGCGAAAACCACGCATGCCAGCGGACCCACATTTTTGCAGGACCGCCCAGGCCTGCCCATCGCGGGTCAGGGCCCTGGGGAAACCAGAAAAAACAAACACGTCGCCAGCCCGCCCCTTTTTCAGGGGTTTTAAATTTTGCAATTTTCACCAGCACCCTTCCCTCCCCCACAGTCACAGCCAAAAAAGGGCGTCATAAAGAAACCACCAGCATCCGACCCAACATGAAGCACCCAAATGTCAACTCGTGACCCCCCACTGTGGAAAAATTTTTTTTCCCTTGAAGACCTTTTTGTGAAAAAAATTCTTTGGGGTCAAAAATGCATTTTTAAAAGATCAAGACCCAAAGAGGATGTTTTTCCTCTCTCTGACCCCATTTTAAATGATGCCATCAAAGGGGGAAAGAAGAAGCCGGTAAATCGTCAGTGGACGAGGAGGAGACAAAGGAGTATTTTAGTTACGGGTTCCACCCAAAAAGGAGAGGGCGGTCCGCAGAAGTCCGCTAAAATAAAAATTCCCCAACCCGGGCCCCACGCAAAACCACCTTCGTTTATCGCCGTAAAAAAGGTCCAGGACCCCAACCCTTTGGCCCCTTTTTTTGGCCCAAACCCAAAATTCACCCAGCAGGGCCCCATATGCCCCCTTTTTGGCCGAAAACCCGCATAAGTAGGGGCCCAAGAACCTTAGGGGGTTTTAACCCAAAACCACCAACATGCTTCAAATGAAAAAGCGAATGCTTTGATTTTAAAAGGAGGCTACACGGGCCAAAAAGGCCCCAGACTGCCCCGGGGGCCCCCAAACCAAATTTGACACCCCCCCTCTGTCCCCCGGGCCCCCCTCCCCACCACCAAGCTTTCCCAGCTGCCCATGTCTCCAGACATAATCGGGGATCACCCCGCTTCACCCTCCCCCCGTCCCCGGGAGTACCACCACACCCCCAAGGAACCCCAAACCTCCCCCTTCCCTTCCCCCAAGTTTGACCCCCGACGCTGTAAAACACCAGTCAAGCACCAGCCAACTTCTTCCTTTTGGGACAAAGAAACATTTCCCCCCAAAACCCAACCCAAAGCCAAAACCCTTTGGGAATTTTCCCCCCCCCCCCGGGCTTTTTGGCCCTTGGAAATTTTCCTTTCCGTCTTTTGGACACAGTTTGGGTTTCCGCCTGTCAGGGCCCTTGCCTCCCCCCCAAAACCAGATGCCGAGCAGGAAATTTTTTTGGGGCCAAAAAACCCGTCCCTCCCGGGCCCAAACCCACTGCCCACCCAAAATTTTTCAACCGTTGTCTGAAACTGTGTCCGGAAAATTCCATCTGACCACCGACAAAAGGCCCTAGAAAGAACCCCAAAGGGCCCGCAAAAAAATCTCTGGACAGCTCCTTTGACTGGGAGGGTTCCCGGGGGGTTTTGACGGGGGCCCTTTTCAGGCTCGCCCCGCCTTTAAAAACCCCCAGGGATGGGCAGGGTTTTTTTCCCCCCCAATTTCCTTTTTGGGGGCATCACGACCTAAAAAACCCGGGCCTTTTTTAAAATTTAAATCTGCCCGGGAGACCACCCACACAAAAGGCGGGACCCGTGGACGGCTCTCCCAACGATCCCCGAGCCGTGGTGGGTGCCAAAAAACCGGTTGCCAGGAAAGGGTGGTTTTGCGATAAGGGGCGAAATCGCGGCCGCCCTTAAAAACGGTGGGCTGGAGAAACATCCCTTCCCGGGCACATTTCATGAACCTTGTCGTCAAAAAATTTTTTCAAAAAGAGCTCCCCGGGTTCGGACTGCCGCTGGGGAAAGGCTCGAAGTCTAAGTCCACTTCCGCCGTTCCCCCAACCCTGTTTTGTCCCACCGGGCTCCCGTTGAAACGCCGTGGGCCTCCCCCTGCCCAACCGACTCATTTTAAACGTGGAAAAAACACGGAAATTTCCCACCCTCCAAAAGGCTCCAGGGGTTGGGGGGAGCAGCGCAATCCCTTTACGCAGAAAACCGAAGGACAAAAGGGCCTTACAACAGGGGGGCCCCGGGGGGTTTTTACCCCCGAAGGGGAGGCAGGTGAAAGACTTTTCCCCAAACCTTTGGGGCCAGTTTTAAAGAAGCCACCAAAATGGCAGTGCGGACAATCCCCTTTTGCAGCTTTGAGAAATTGTGGTATTTTAAGTTCGGAAACCCTTCTTTTAAAACCCTTTTAAAAAAACCAGTCCCCCCACGACGGAGGGGGGGAGCCCGGGCAAAAAAGCTGACAGGGAGACTTTCTCTCCACAAATCCAAAAGGCCCCCACATTTTTCACAATTACACGGTTTTCATTGGGGCGGGTTTTTTGGGGGCCCGAGCTGGGTGAAAGGGGTGGCGCATCACCTCGGGGGTGCATCATCTCAGGCAAGTCGGGGCCCGGGTTTTGAAGCTGTGGGGAGGAGCGGGGGAAAGGGGGGGGGGGGATTCCCCAAACACCGATGTTACCGACGTCCCTCCCTTGGAAAAAGGGGTTTGGGGCGCGAATTTGAGGCGGAGGGGAAAAAAAGGGGAAGATTTTTTTCTAGTGCCCCTCCCCCCAGAGGCGGGAAATCAAACCCAAACTCTCACAGAGTGTTTTGGATGCCCCCATTTCCCCCCCAAACATGTTTTTCCCCCCAAATTAAAGGGCCCAAACCAAAATTTAACAACATTTACGGGGTTTGGCCACCCCCTGGACCCCCCGGAACAAAACAAAACTCAGCATTTTCCTTTTCCCACCCCCCCAAAAATAGAGAGAAAAATGCGGGAAAATGGGGCCCCCCTTTGCTGTTTGATCAACGGGAGACATCTTTTGCTTCTGTTTCACTTTCCCCCCAAATTTAAAGGGGGAAACCCAACACACGACGAGACAGCATTTAAAGTCCCAAGTAGGCGAACAGCAGCACGGGCAAGGTGGCAGAAGCCAAATTTGGTTTGACCTCGGGCAATTTTTGGGTTTACCACCTAACCAACGCTGCAATGGGGGCACACATCTAACACACAGAGATCAGTTTAAGATCATGTGCACAAACAATTTTGGCGTCTAAAACACCGATGTTTTTGTATTTTGGGGGCCCAAAATAGATTTTCGGGTATTAAAAAAAGGGGACGAAGGGCCCAGCTTTCCCACGCCATAGAGGTTTGTCCTCCCACAGCCACCATATCGAGGGGGAAAACCTTCACACGGCTGGGGGGTCTTTAACAGAAAAAACGAAACCCTTTCCACAATAATGTGGATCGTTTAAACTTTAAACAAGATGAATCAGGCAGGGGTCTCTAAAGTTTGGCCCCAATTGCCAAAACACCGATTATTTCCCCTTTCAACTTCACATTCCTCTAAAAAAAAATGGTCCTCTTTAAAAAATTTTTTTTAAAATGATAAATTTCTTACTGCAATTTTTTATTCTCTTTTCCCAACTTTCATTTTGCTGGTTTTTGCTGGAAGAGACGCAAAAAAACAGAAATTTTTTATGAAAAACCCCTTTATTCCTTTTATTTAAACTTTATCTTAAGAAGTTTTCCCAAAAAAATTTTGGGAAATGGTTTTAGGCCCAGTTTCGTGAGAAACGGGCTAAAATTAGATCCTTTGGAACAGAAATGTGGCTTTTAAGTGGCATTTCTCCCTCACAATTTTAATAGTGGCTGAGAAGTCATTTTTATAATTTTTTGGGTCATGCTGCTTTGAAATGCAGCAAAACTACAGGTCCTATTATAAAAAAATGTTTCTAACAGACATTTGTTCTTCACAATTGTCAAAAGTGGCTCAAGGGTCATGTTTTGAATTTTTGGGGGCATTTTGCTTTGAAATGCAGCTATACTACAGGTCCTATTATAAAAAATGTTGTTTCTAAAAGACATATGTTTTTCACAATTGTCAAGAGTGGCTCAAGGTGATGGTGCTGTCAGAAACAGGAATAGGTAGGACACTGTTAATGGACACATATTGCAAAATGACTTGTTTTGCAAATCTTTAACATAGCTATCAATCCCTGTATTGAGACAACCCATTTAATACAATTAAGAAAAGAGAAACAAAGACATGGTGGGATTCCATCCTATTTTAAAAATGTGTTTTCTAGAATTAAGCTACTAAAAAACTTGCATGTACAAAATAGCTGTTAAAAAAATTCCTCTGAATTGTTCAAGGGAGGTACAGGAAAACTTGACCAGATGTAGGTATTCAGAGGACTTGGAGTATGGAGCACGGACAGAGAACAAAGTACAGAGGCAATTTCCTCCAGCACGTTGAGTAAAATGAGAAAAAGAATGCCAAGAAAAAGGGCATCTGGGTGGAACAGGAGCATTAACCACCAGTATTTCCAAGTGAAGCTCAATTGATCCGCACTCATACGGAGGGGCAAGCGCTACCCATGTCTTGACTGTGTACTGAGGAAGGCTGGAGTTCTCACACTTCCGCTCCGTACTCTGCTTCAGCACGACAGTTTTCGTTGCTGCGTCATCAGGGCATTTTAACCTACGTGTTAATAGATGACGGACGCCAGCCTGGGCTCTCACCGCACCCACTGTAACTCCGACCCTGGGTCATGCTGTGGCACAGGACAGGTATAGTCAATGTCTAGTTCAACTAAAATGGTGGTTGAAAGACTCCTTTTTCCGGCACTTTTTAATCTGTGGGTCAGACAGGTTTAAGGGTCATGCTGCGGTCCAGGACAGGGTTTGTCAATGTCCAGTTCAACTAAAATGGTGGTTGAAAGACTCCTTTTTCCAGCACTTTTTAATCTGTGGGTCAGACAGGTTTAATGGTCATACTGCGGTCCAGGACAGTTGTAGACAATGTCCAGTGCAACTAAAGTGGGGGTTGAAAGACTCCTTTTTCTGGCACTTTTTAAATGTGGGGGTCATGCAGGTTTGGGGCTCATGCTGTGGCCCAGGACAGGGATAGTCAATGTCCAGTGAAACTAAAATGGTGGTTGAAAGACTCCTTTTTCCGGCACTTTTTAAATGTGGGGGTCATGCAGGTTTGGGGCTCATGCTGCGTTCCAGGACAGGTATAGTCAATGTCCAGTTCAAGTAAAATGATGGTTCAAATAATACTGCCTTCTGGCACTTTTTAATTTGTGGGTGATGCAGGTTTAAGGGTCAGGCTGTGGTACAAGACAGGGATAGTGAATGGTGTGTGACTTTTTTTCTGTGGCTTTTATAACCTAAGTGTGTTGCCTAAGATGTAGCACGTATCCATTTGACTGTTGTGGCTGTTAATTCCAGCTTCTCCAGCCCTGTTTGGGTGTAAGAATGAAGGTGTTGTTGCTCTCCCATAGACTTTAATGGTCATCGCTCATAATCGACTACTCACTATCGAAAAACCTTATCGATGGTGGCCGACTATCGACTAACGCCTGATGTCGATAGCCAATGTAATCGCTCAACACTAGTAATAAAATTAAATAAACATAGGTCCTGTACGCACAATAATCTATAAAGAATTCTGGATACATCATTAAGCTTTAGTACTGAGTAGAATGTTTTATCTTGAAATGTGTCAAAGGTGGACAGCTTCTCCAACACACTGATGGTTGTGAATCAAAGAGTGACATTCAACTTGTATCTGTTTTTTAATGATTTTCACAAACCCTTGGCAAAGAGACTTTAGTTTAAAGGAAGACATTGCAAAACCACTATGAAGCTGCAGCTGAAATAGAAAGATCTGCTTCCTGTAACAAGCTGAGTGCTAATATTATCACTATCCAGTTTACATAGAGGGAAAGCTGCAAAACAATACCCATAAGGCTAAGTTCACACGGCTTATTCACGCCGTAATTGCGGGACGGATTTAGCCTCGCAATTACGGCGTGTGCCGTGCAGCGGGGGCGGGGCGGCCGGCAGTTCGCTGGCCCCATAGACATCCATTATCCACGCCGGGATAATGTGCACGTCACTTTCTCCCCGCTCTGTGTACTCGCCGAGCAGGGAGAGGAGACGGAATTCATAGTTCTCTATGAGAACTGTAGATTACCGTATTGACTGGGACAGATTTCAGCCGTATTGGAGCGCAATACGGCGCGCAATACGGCGGAAATCCGTCCCAGAATCAGCCGTGTGAACATGATCTAACCTACAGGTGTCAAACTGCGGCCCTCCAGCTGTTGGGTAACTACAACTCCCATCATGCATTTTTATAATCTATAACAGTGGGCATGATGGGAGTTGTAGTTTCCCAACAGCTGGAGGGCCGCAGTATGACACCCCTGCCCTAAACCTTCAAATGATAAACAAAACATATATATTTTTATTTTATGCATTTTATCTATAGATCATTGAATTTGTGATTAAATTATTTCTGTCACCATCAATAAGATGCTTTTTATTAAGTAATTCAGCAGTTGTGGCAACACAATTAGAATACACCATACGATTTTATTTACTGAACTATCTAGTGACTCTTTAAGTACATTCTTGAACATCTCTGCAAAGTCCACAACTGTGGTAGTGAAGAGCTGGCTGTCAGTGACAGCTGGAATCTACAGACAGTAGGCAGAGACAGTTTATAACAGTCCCTATCTTCCCAATCACTGTATACACTGTGCTGAATAAGGCCCCGTTCACACGGCTTATTCTGCCGCGGATTGGCGCCGTACTGCGTGCCGGAATTTCGCTGCAGTACGGCGCCAAACCGCGGCAGCAATTACGGTAATCCACTGCTCTCATAGAGAACAGTGGATTCCGTCGCTCCTCCCCGCTCGGCAAATCGGCCGCGGGGTGAGAAAGTGACATGCACATTATTTACGGCGCGGACGCGCCGTAAACAATGCATTGTCTATGGGGCCGGGAGAGGCGCCCCGGCCGCCCTCCGGCCCCGCCCCGTCCCGCCCCTTATTCACGGCGGATTTGTGCGCTCAATACGGCGCACAAATCCGTCGAGAATAAGCCGTGTGAACGGGGCCTTAGTGTCATGTATACAGCCTGGCAGGCAGCTTTGAGCATTCCTGCTTCTGTCACCAGTAATCATGTCAGTGCTGGATAACTGCAGGAGCTGTATGGATCTTAAAGGGGTTTTGCCACGATCTAATGTTGACGTGGGATCCTCCAAAATGGATATTTAATCACTTTTCTAAATATATGTCATCAAAAAAAGTGAAGCCTCTGAGAGCTACAGCCTGACTTACATGCCCTTGGTTTCCTGACAGTTTATATTAGACAACACCAGGAGCTGACAGGAGCTGATCTGGCCGCGCTTGCATTGTTTGCACTTCTTATCTGATGGCAGGGAACATGAATGATTTGAAGGGACTGGGGAGAAAGATCTTGTATCTTTTGTATAGAGAATCCAATGGTTGTGATGTAATTATCTGAGTAAACATGCAGACGCTCTGTGCTCAGCCACCCTCCCTCTCTCCCTGCAGCATTCGTGAAGGAATGAAAGAAGGCTGCCTGCTGAGCTTATCTTCTCTCTTGAGCAAATAAGAGGGAGAAATAAAAGGCATATAGCTTGTGCACAATACAGTTCTCCTCTGTGGATTAGAAAAACAATGTTTGCTCAACTACAGAGACTGAGTATCAGGAACATGCATGGGAGGTGGAGTGATGACATCACAGAGGAGGCACTTGTTTTTTTAAAAACAGAAACACAGTGCCCCTTTTCTCATGCCTCAAGAGTGGAGTATCAGCCTGTTAGGTGAGGAACTTACTTCTTGGCAAAACCCCTTTAAGGTGATTTTCCAACCTCATTACTTTCACATTTCTGATCGGTTTATAGCAAGCTATGCCGCTCATACACAATGCAAAAGTTTCAGGATGAACATAAATTTTATTGAACATTTTTTTAAATGAACTAAATGAGACCATTTCAACTTTAGAATGCACATGTCCAATAGTTTTTGTACTTTTTGCACAACTTGCTGATCTCTAACAAGAAGCTTAATGACCAAATTCTCCACAGGTATTTGATCCCTGAATTACCCCCAATGAGTGTAGGGAATCAATTTTAATTGGGATTTAAGCAGTCGTCCTCCTCATCATGCTGTTCACATTTTGACATCATGAGACCAAGACAACACCTTACAATTAATACAATTTTGGAGGCTGCAAGCAGGATGCTTTCAGACGGAAGTTGCCACTGAGCTTATATTGTCACAGTGTGTCATCAGCAGGTTGCAACAGAGATACAGAGAGAATGTAAGGGTCACAGAAAGACAAAGAAGTGGACGTCCTTTGCCTACATCACACACTGATGACCACTTCATTGTAAATAATGCCCTGCAGAATCAGATGATGAATTCCACTCAACTCCAGGCATGCTTAAGGGAGGACGTGAGAGGCACCCAGGTGTCACATCAAACCATTTGTAACCATTAACATTGGGCAGTGTGACACTATGAGAAGTTTGTGTTACAGTAGTACAAAAGGTGAGGGAAGTGCTGCAAAAGTGAGAAAATTTTAAGTGGCAAACACTACACAAATGACTTGTGGTACAGGACACAGAAAAAGGGAGAGACAACATCTTGAATTAGAGATTTCTTTTTGTGGGAATAATTTTGTGGGAGTCAATTTATACAGCTACGTTTCAGCTTTTCCATAGAGCTTGAAAGTCATACATTCCTCAACATGTAGAATCCTAATCAGAATTTCCCAATAATACAAATGTAAGGGGCTCCACTTCTTTAATGGTGCAAATCTTGTCTATAAAGTATTTTCTCCACAAGAGTGGCACAACATGCTTGATAGTTGCACTACATTTTCAGTGACACAGTATAATTGATGGCTGCAGAAAAAAATAAACAGTACAAAGTAGGAGCACAACACAAATCACAGACACATAAGGGCAATAAAAGGCTTCACCCTTACTTTTCTGTGAATTTTGAACTTCAATTTTTCATGGTACATATTTAATAAATTATTGTGGCATGCTTCCAAAACCCTGACAAGGGCTGCATGTCACATCACAACCAGTGGCAATCTATAGAATGAACATCTCCTAACAAAGTACTGTATCACAAATCAGTTTTTTTTTTTTTTTTTTTTTTTAATTCGGTCAGTTCACATAATTTATTTGGTATATGTCAAGCCAAGAGGAATGGTAAGTAAGGACACATCTACGTACATACTTTTTATGTAAATGGGGGAACATAAGTATAATCCTTCCCTTATATTAAACAAGCATAATTTCCTATACTCCACTTGTATTTTTCTCTTGGAAATGTGCTGATTGGTCAGTATGTACTTGAATGCAGCCAGCAACATAAGTTCTCTTCTCTTAAAAGCTGTTTAATCCTTGTCCATATCTCAGCTGAGTCCAGACAAAAGCAGCAGAGCTGTGGAGTGCAGGCAGGGCCGCCATACAGGGGGTACAGGGGCTACTGGTGTACCGGGCCCGGTGAAACAAGGGGGCCCGCGGCAAGCCTTGACACGGGCCCCGCGGCACTGCTCCTGTGAACGGAGTCGGCCCCTCCCTCTCTCCCTCTCTGCCTGTGGGTGGGGCTTCGGTGATTCAAATGATCAGACGTCCCGCCCACAGGCAGAGGGGAGGGGCCGACTCCGTTCACAGGAGCTGCAGGAGAAGTAAGTGACAGACGCTGCTGTGACTTGGAGCACAGCTTCTCTCCCCTCAAATTGTATGATACTGTGGGCTCCCCACCAAACCACCCTGCACAAACACACTGCATAAAAGCCCCAGGGGCCTTACTGAGCCTCCCATGGCTGCACCAAAGCCCATGGGGCCCCACTGAGCCCTCCCACCGCTGCACTAAAGCCCCTGGTGCCCCACTGAACCCCCCACCGCTGCACCAAAGCCCCTGGGGCCCCCCGGAGCCAGCCCCCACTGAACCAAAGCCCCTGGGGCCCCACTGAGCCCCCCACCGCTGCACCAAAGCCCCTGGGGCCCCCACTGAATCCCCCTGCTGGACTAAAGCCTCTGGGGCCCACACTAACCCCTCTGCTGGACTTAAAGAACTTGGGGCTCCCACTAACCCACCCCCCTGCTGCATTAAAACTCCTGGGGTCCACACTGAACCCTCCCTCCCACTACACTAAAGCCAGTGGGGTCCCCACTGAACCCCTCCCTGCTGCACTGAAGCCCCTGGAGCCCCCCTGCCACACTGAAGCCCAACATTGGGCAATTAATGTATATATATATATTTTTATCAAGCTATAGTGACTAGGATTCTGGAGGGTCAATGATCTAGGGATTTTTTATGATTGCAAGATTTGAGTCAGGAAATTTATGGGCAAAGCTGAAAAGACAGGTGTGAGCAAGGTGGACTACAAACATGGCTCAGTTACACCAGTTCTGTCAGGAGGACTGGGCCAAAATTCCTACCAACTATTGTGAGAAGCTTATGGAAGGATATCCCAAATGTTTGACCCAAGTCATACAGTTTAAGGGCAATGCTACCAAATACTATTGAAATGTATGTTAACTTTTGACTTTGCAGAAAGTAATAAAAATGCTTTAGAAAATTCTCTCTCATTTTCTGGCATTTGGCAAATATAAATAATTTTGGTAATTGACCTAAAACAGGTAAGGTTTATTCTGATTTTATGTCAGATAGTGAGAGAAACATGCATATGTTTCTTTTTATATAGTGTATGTAAACTTCTGGTTTCATCTGTAAGTATATTACATAGTTTGTAAGGCTGAAAAAAGACAGTACATCCAGTTCAGCCTAGTGTACTATAGTGTTGATCGAGAGGAAGGAAAAAAGCAATATGTATATATCCTGTAGATAATTGAACCTGCATAGTCCCCGGCGCCGTCGCTATCCGCCGCCGATCGTTAGGGTCCTAAGCCACTACCAGTCGCTAAGCTATCGGCTTAGGACCTTGGCGACGGCAGCGGTGGCGGGACTAACTGTATGTGTGCCCGCAGAGAGCTCCGCAGAGTATTCTGGCGCCGCAGGCAGGATGCCGCTCTGTGCGCGCCTGTGCTGTGCCGCCGGAGTGAGCGTCATCACGCTGCAGCGCGGCCTGGTGACCTCCCCCTGCTGAAGAAAGACCGGGAGCAGCGACAGCGGCAGGGAGCGAGGTCAGATGAGTGCTGTCAGTGTCTTACTTTTAATTGTCTCTATTCATGCTGGGGGCCTATAATCTAGTTATAAATGTGCAGGGGGGAGGGGGGCTATTTTTCTACTTGTATATTGTGCGGGGGGGGGGCCTATTATTCTACTTGTATATATGTGCAGGGGGGGCCTATTATCTACGTGTATATATGTGCAGTCGGGGGGGATATTATCTACTTGAATATATGTGCAGGGGGCCTATTATCTACTTGTTTATATGTGCAGGGGGCTATTATCTACTTATATTCGTGCAGGGAGGAGCTATAATCTATATATACACGTGCTGTGGGGCCTATAAGCTATCTATATACCTGCTGGGGGACATATAACCTACCATGTGTGTGGGGGAAACCTAAACCTGTCCATATACCTGCTGGGGGACCCATAACCTGCCCCTATACCAGCTGGTGGATCCATAACCTGCCCATATACCTGCTGGGGGACCTGTAACCTGCCCATATACCTGCTGGGGGACCTGTAACCTGCCCATATACCTGCTGGGGGATCCGTACCCTGCCCAATACCTGCTGGGGGATCCGTAACCTGCCAATATACCTGCTGGTGATCTGTTAACCTGCCTATATACCTGCTGGGGGATCTGTAACCTGCCCATATACCTGCTGGGGGTTTCCGTAACCTGCCCATATACTGCTGGGGATCTGTAACCTGCCCATATACCTGCTGGGGATCTGTAACCTCCCATATACCTGCTGGGGATCCTTTAACCTACCCATATCCCTGCTGGGGTCCATAACCTGCCCATATCCTGCTGGGGATCAATAACCTGCCTATATACCTGCTGGTGGATCCGTAACCTGCCCATATACCTGCGGGTGGATCCGTAACCTCCCATTACCTGCTGGGGGATCCGTAAACCTGCCCATAATACCTGCTGGGGGGGATGGGTAACCTGCCCATATACCTGCTGGGGGATCCGTAACCTGCCATATACCTGCTGGGGGATCCGTAACTGCCTATTATACCTGCTGGGGGATCCGTAACCTGCCCATTACCTGCTGGGGGATCCGTAACCCTGCCCATTATACCTGCTGGAGGATCCGTAACCTGCCCATATACCTGCTGGGGGATCCGTAACCTGCCCATATACCTGCTGGGGACCCGAAAACCTGCCCATATACCTGCTGGGGGATCAGTAACCTGCCAATATACCTGCTGGGGGATCCGTAACCTGCCCTTTATACCTGCTGGGGGTTTCCGAAACCTGCCCATATACCTGCTGGGGGAAAACGTAACCTGCCCATATACCTGCTGGGGGATACGTAACCTGCCCTTTATACCTGCGGGGGGATACGTAAACCTGCCCATATACCTGCTGGGGGACCCGTAACCGGGCCCATATCCCTGCTGGGGGATCCGTAACCTCCCCATATACCTGCTGGGGGTTTCCGTAACTGCCCATATACCTGCGGGGGGATCCGTAACCTGCCCATATACCTGCTGGGGGATCCGTAACCTGCCTATATACCTGCTGGGGGATCCGTAACCTGCCCATATAGCTGCTGGGGGATATGTAAACTACACACCTACCGGGAGACATATAACGTATATAACCACCTACTGGGGGACATATAACTTACCGGGGGACCCTATTACCTTCACTGGGGGACACATAATTTACTGCGTTGTAAAGTCGCTAACAGTCGTTAAGCCGGTTGTTAAGGCCTCAAGACAAGTCAGTTGATAAGAGTAGCAATCGACTCCGCGGACTCCACTCGGTTGTTAAGCCAGTTGTTAAGGCCTCAAGTCGATTGATAAGACCTTAGCAATCGACTCCGGGGACTAATCCTGCAAATGCAGAGACACTAATTTTTTGGCTACTGTGTGTCAGTATTATTATTATCCCAAAACTTATTTGTCAATTTATGGCATATTGTTGGGATATTACAGTGCAGTAATGTCAGGATTGGGAATCATACTAATAGTAACAAAATCAGTACTTAGCCGAGATATGTGCTTGCAGGGTATAACAGTGGAATTATAGCTACCTTAAAAAGTAAATATTCCATTTATTAGTGAGAATATAAATTAATAATAACATAAAAATTACTCCCACAAAAAAATCTCTAATTCAAGATGTTGTCTCTCCCTTTTTCTGTGTCCTGTACCACAAGTCATTTGTGTAGTGTTTGCCACTAAAAATGTTCTCGCTTTGCAGCACTTCCCTCACCTTTTGTACTACTGTAACACAAACTTCTCATAGTGTCACACACTGTGCCACTTCAATGTACTTATTTTGCCACAAACTACCGCACATTATGCCCCTGAATATAACAGTGCTACTGAAAATAATCACCACTCACCTTGTCCTCCCTAAATATAATGACACCACAGACTTTGTCCCCCATAATGGGCACTAATATAGCTATACTAGTTACAGCAGCAGCTTCGCGGCCCAAAGGTTGAGGGATTTATCTCGGTTGCAAAGAATTGTTCAGTTTTGTGGAGAATAACAAATAGGTTTCTGCTATCAGGCACAACAGTGTGGGTTCTCTGATACATGGAACAATTTTCAATAACTGTAATTATTGTTACTTACTATATGCTGTTTTCAGTTCCTGTCACTAGGTGGTGGGGCCCATCTTATTTTGCTATGGAGGCCTATGGATTTCAGTTACCCCCTGATTATAATACTATCATACACTTTTCTTCCTGATTATCTTTGCACCAAACACTATGCCCTGTCAAAATAATATAATATTCCAAGAAAATAATATAATAAATCTATCCACCTAATTGTCAGCAGTTTTCCTTTGAGCCCTTGCACTTGCTTGTCTTCAGTTACCCATTCTTTACATTATTCCTGCATCTTTTGCGTGACTCAGCTTTTACCCTAAATGTTTGTATTACAAGTTAACGAGGAAAGTTACATCAGCACTGTTATTATTCTTGACCCTTGTTATCCATTCCTTTTCATCATCTCCTCACCCTGTAGCAGGAACTCTCAATGTGATTAAAACTGCCTAAGGCAACAATTTCTGCAGTACTCAGACAATGTACAGAGAACCCTCTATAAGTGTCCTACAAGGTAATAATCTCCCATAAATCCAAAAAAAGAGGAAGGTAAACGAGCCCTCAGGGGACATTACAGTGTCAGCAGAGGTCCACATCTCCTGCAATATGCACTAGGACTAATTATAGTTGGAAGTAAAGACTTGAACACGTTGTTACATGGTAGTCACCTCAAAATGCCAACCAGCCTAGGCAAGCATTCCTGGCATGGAGGGAAATGTACATTGCTGTAATCCCAGGGTGAGAGTGTCCATATCTACATACCTTGGAAGGAACTATTAATAGCTGAAGACCATTGTAGAGGAAAATTATGTGACATTAAGTTATCTCAGCATCTGCATTAAGCAGAAGGTGAAGATTGATGTGAAGGTGGAGTCAAGCATGATTCCCTTGCACCTGTCTGGCCACTGTTTTGCAGGATGGAGCTGGGTTGGCATCCAGCTCTCTGAACAAGTTGTGGTTTTAACAACTGATTGGAAAGAACCGGCTGAATCCCACCTATATATATAGCATATAGTAACCATAACATTTTGCCACTTTCTAAACTAATATATCTTACAGGAAACAGCACTATGGGCGACATGTATGTATTTTGGCGCTCAGATGCCATTTCTTTTGCGCGCATTAGTAGCATAGAATGCACCTGAATCTATGAACCTGTTCTACTGCGGGTCATAGATTTGCGCTTTCTAGCTACTAAGCGTCAATTCTGGCTCAGGTAAACCACTGTTATCAGCAGTAAAGCACCTGGATTTGCCGATCAAAAGTCATAAATGTGTAGCTTCGTACGGTTGTAGTGTGACACTCCTGCAGCATGAACCCCAATCTGAGGTGCATTACAAAGTACCGTAGGCGCTTTATAATGTACCTAATTTTGGAGTGTGCCTGATTAAAAATATAGCAAACAGGGCCAGTTTTCGGATGAAAAGACGCCAAACTTCTGGTGCAGCCCCGTACATACATGTCGCCCTATATGTATAACAAAATAATATAACCGTGGGCGGGTTTCCGGAGTTAGATCCCAAATCCTCCAAAAATAGAAAAAGAATCAGCACCACAAATATCATAAATAGTGATCACCCAAGTCAATTTCTACAGCTACGTTTCAGCTCTTCCATAGAGCTTGAAAATCATACATTCCTCAACATGTGGAATCCTAATCAGAATTTCCCAATAATGCAAATGTAAGGGGCTCCACTTCTTTAATGGTGCAAATCTTGTCTATAAAGTATTTTCTCCATAAGAGTGGCACAACATGCTTGATAGTTGCACTACATATTCAGTGGCACAGTATAATTGATGGCTGCAGAAAAAAATAAACAGTACAAAGTAGGAGCACAACACAAATCACAGACACATAAGGGCAACAAAGGCTTCACCCTTACTTTTCAGTGAATTGTAAGCTCCAATTTTTCATGGTACATATTTAATTATTGTGGCATGCTTCCAAAACCCTGACAAGGGCTGCATGTCACATCACAACCAGTGGCAATCTATAGAATGAACCTCTCCTAACAACGTACGGTATCACAAACCATTTTTTTTTTTTTAATCGGTCAGCTCACATCATTTATTTTGGTATATGTTAAGCCAAGAGGAATGGTAAGTAAGGACACATCTACGTACATACTTTTTATGTAAATGGAGGAACATAAGTATAATCCTTCCCTTATATTAAACAAGCATAATTTCCTGTACTAGACTTGTACTTTTCTCTTGGAAATGTGCTGATTGGTCAGTATGTACTTGAATGCAGCCAGCAACATAAGTTCTCTTCTCTTAAAAGCTGTTTAATCCTTGTTCATATCTCAGCTGAGTCCAGACAAAAGCAACACAGCTGTTGAGTGCAGGCATCAACATGTACATTTAAGGTTGGCTGGTTCTGAATGCCTTCACATACCTGGAAATATGTCTTGCTGTCTTGTTTGCCACGGTCAGACTGGGCATGTTGATCACTTTGGAGCTATGTGGGCTTAGACCTCTGCCGTACTGGAGTTTTCATGGGGTTTTCAGGAGTTTAGATGAATTCACTTCTGCTGAGAAATTGGCTCATTCCACTGGACTAAGACCTCTTCAACTTTTTACTTCCACCACATGTAACTTCTTTTTAGAGGTGCTGCCTGTTTCAGAGTGAATTGCTCACTGAACACTTCCTCAGCCATGTCATTTGGAATGTCTTTACTGCAGATATTAAAATAGCAAATAGTGCTCACTTAGACATAGTATTCTAGATAGTGTCCTTCAATCAGAATATGTCGAGAATGTCTCTATTTCCAATGCAAAGTGGTTATGTTCCTACAGAGCACTCGTAGAGAGTGGCTTTGATGACTTTACTATTCTGTAGCAAAATGTTATTTTTTACACTACTTCATCTAACTGAAAATGATCTAAAATTCAATTTGTTTCTCTTTGCACAGTATCCCAGTTAGGTTTTTAAAAATGATTTTATCTTGCATTGTTGACAAAAAGTCAAGCCAATCATTCTGCCACATTGGCATTGAACATTTTGAAACAATATCAACAATACAAAAGTTTACAACAAGAAATACTTGTCATGGTGTACTGTGCTACAAATTTCTTTTACAGTGTTAAACATTTTTATGCATAAGTCGCATGACTGAGACATACTGTATCTCTGTGCAGTATTGTTATAAATCATGGTGGCTGATATTGGCCAATAATGAATATTATAGTAGAATCGTACACTCCTCAACACTAAAATTGTAACACCAAGATGTAAAAGTCTGAGGATTATGGAGATCACAGGATCGATAGATACGTCAGTGAAATGCAAATGATAAAAGTATGGGAACAAAATATTCAAAAGATCATGATTTAATCACTAGTGAGTAGGAGCGCCATGAGCTGAGCTACATGCACTTATACGCCTTGGCATGCTATCAGTGAAGTTATTAATGGTTGTCTGAGGAATGTTATGCCATGCTGCATGCACTTGGATACGCAGATCATCAAGATTGACTACTGGCTCTCCCTTTGCAATTTCAGATCAATAACATCCCAGATGTCCTCGATGGGAGACAACTCACTCTGGAGACACTGCAGGTCATGGTAGCACAATCAGGCCACTCAGGCTGTGCATGACATTTGCCGGCTTTGCCCGATTAAAAAAATTTTGGGAAAAACATTCCCTATCATGATTTACAACCAATCATTTGTAGCGCTGAGTTGTTTTTTGTCCCTAAAATGATGCAAAAGGGGAACCCAGTTTACCAAAAAATTATCCCAAACCCCCCCTTAATCACCATTTGACATTTGCTTGTGAAGGCCTTTTGAGGGGTTGGGGCCCAAAGGGTCTCCAAAAAAATTTTCTCCCCTTTTGGAATTGCATCTGAAAACCAGTGGGACTCATTCCCTAAATTGTGGAGGATGAGAAAGTAGAAAAAAAGTTCTATTTTCTTTTTAAAATTTCCGAATTTTTAGTGCCCTTCGGTTAAAAGGTTCTATTCGAATAGAACTTCTGCCCCCATTAAATTTCAATGGGAAAGATGTTCTGGTTAATTTTTTTAAAAACGTAATTACCACCCATAACAGAAAAAGGGGTTTGTGGAAAAAACTTAGTGAATTGAGAGGCAAAATTTTAATTCTTTCCCTTTCAATGGGTTTAATGAAAATTTGAGGGACAGTTTGCAAGAAAAGGGATTTTAGTAAAAAAATTTTGTTTTTGGTAGCGTGCTACGGGGCTCTGCACCCTGGGGGGGCCCCAAAAAAAAGCCCTTTTGAAAATTAGGAGATTTGGGGGAGGGTTTGTGTTATAAAATTTAATTTTCCAAAAATGTGCCCAAAAATTTTTGGGAATCTCGCAACGAGAACAAAGAGGGACTTTTGATCTATATTTTTTTTTTTGCCTTGGAAAAATTTTAACTTATCAGTTCTTTTCTAGTAAAATTTAAAACGTAACTTTTATTTTATCTAACTTTTAAAACCTCTTTTAACTTTTTAAAAAAACCTGATTTTTAAATCTCATAAATTTAAACCCTTTTTTGTTTTGGGAAAGAGGGAATAACTCCTTTCTATATAAGTCTGGTGGAACCCCCCTATTTACAGGAGACCCTTTTATATCTATAGCAAAGTACTAGCTTCGGGTAAGGGACCCCAAGAAAACTTTTTTGGGGCAGTTGCCCCTAATCCCCTTAGACACGAAAAAAAATAACCCCCCTTGGGGAAAACCCGTTGCAGCAGGTGACATTTGTCTTTGGAACGGGGCCCTTACCCCTAGGAGGATGGGGGAAAAATTATGTCCTCTTTTCTGGAAAATAAAACCAGAAGAGTGAGGTGTTCAGCAGAGGATTGGGGAGAGGTGAGTATTATTGTTTTACTTTAGTGAGGGGGTTATATATCTACCTACTGGGGGCACTATATACCTAACTACCTACTATATACCTACCTACTGAGCCTATATTCGTACCTACTGAGTGGGAAAATTTATCCCCTAAGGAGAAATGACAAAAATTTTGGCATTTAAAGAGGCTCACTTTCAAAATGAACTTTTGGATTCGGGGGTGTGTTTGCTGGAGGTAAACCCCTCCGTTTTGGAACTTGCCACCCTGAATGTTGGGGAGACTGACATCACTTGTGGTATTATTTTTGTGCCTCTTTCTGTGGGGGGGCCCGCGCCCCCCTTGTTTTTTCCCTCCCCCCCCCCCCCCCCCCCTCTCCCCCCTTTTTTTCCTCTCCTTTTTGGATGTCTTAGACGCTTATTTAGTGGTTGGATTTATGAAAGTGAACGCATTATTTTTGGCATCGTTTGTTCTCTTTTTTGGGTTTTCTGGCTTTTGCTCTTTTGGGTTGTGTTTAAAACATGCTTAAACCCCTGTTATTTTTTTTCCGGAAATTTCTGTTGACTGACTTGTTGTTTTTTTGCTGAATAATTGTATTTCCCAACCATCCTCTGTTTACATTGTTATTTAAGAGGGTTTGTTTTTAAAATATATTTTATATTTTTATATATATATATTTTTTTAAAACCTTCCTTACTTCTTTTTTCCCCCCCTACATTCCCCTTTCCCCCCCCCTTTTCCCCCTTTCCTAATTTGCCCTGTTTTTTCCCCCCTTTTGTTGGGGGTTATTGTTTGTTTGGGGCTTAATTTTTTGAAAATGCTAATAAAAATAAGGGTTTTAAAAAAAAAAAAAATAAAAAACTATGGCAAAGAGGTTTTTTTAAAATTTAAAATTTTTGTGTACTCTAGGGGGTTTCTGAAGAAGACGATGGTCACTTTTACCTCTGCTAAACATTTGCATCGAAAAAAGGCGGGTTATCGGAATTAAATCTCTGCTGTTTGGGAAAAAAGGTTTTGGGCCTACTAGGTAGCCCAATTTTTTTGCCCCACAAATAGATGGACGTCAGTGGGGTCAAGAGAGAAAAACACCCGGGGGAGCATATACCCTGAACCTTTGCGGGGAAGAAAAAAACCGGGTTAAAGGAAAGGTTAGGGGTTGGGGGGAATTCTTTGGCTTTTTAAATGCCATTAACCCTTGTAGAAGGCACTTTCAGTCGATTTGGACATTAATCCATCCTTGCTAATCCTATACACCGATTCATGCTGATTGAAGTCCCTGTGGCAGATGGGATCTTCTAGCAAAACAATGTGATAAGTCACATGACTATAAATATCTGATGTTGGTTGGAAGAGCATGCCAAAATTTCCCAAAAGTATACCCTGGCCTTTTAAATTCCCCGACCACTTTGATTGCCCTCTTGGTCATGGCTCCTCCCCCAAACACCCCCCTTCCAGCAGCTGGGTGATGAAATGCGTCGCATGACTTTTTCCCTGGAAAAACCTTTCGGGAATTTATAAGGGGAAATTCCATTTTGCCCCAATTGCTGTCTCTGTTTGGGCCCTTTTGGCGCGCTTTTCCCTCCCGGCCCATCTCACCCACCATGTCTCCCAAAAAATGATTTGAGCAAAAGATTGGATGTTTTGGCCACAGCACCCATTTTATTAACAAAAAACATTAATAAAACCAAACATTAGAAAAGAATGGTATGCCCCTCTTTTCCAATTCGCCCATCATAACCCCTTTTTCAAAACAGCCCTTTCCCTAGTTAACACTTGGGGCTGAGGTCCTTGGATTTTCCAAAACCCCGCCGCCAACCCTTTGGGCCCTTTTCCCCAAAAAACAGTAGTTCCCCTTCAGCCATCCCCCAAGCCCAAGGGCCCAAAAAAACCTAAGGTGGCTCCACCCTGTTCCCCTGCCCCCAAGGACCTTTCCCCTGCGGGAGCCCAAAAACCTTCGCCAGACTGGTCAATCCAATTAGGACCCAAGGGCCAAAAACCCGGATCCCCCAAATATTCACTGACTAAAAGGGAAACCCCAAACCCCCAGCCATTTGCGACCCGAAAACCTAAAAAAACTACACACTAGCAGCACCTAAAAATTTCCCCAAAAACCCAGCCCTTTCCCAAAACCCAAAAAAGGGGAAAGGGGGTGGGACTAACTCAGATTGTCCCCTCTGTCCCGGGGATTTTCCCGGCGGCGGGGGGCGGGGTTATATTTCCCCCCCCCAAACCGCGCGTCACCCGGGCAGGTCACGCACCCAACGCTGGGGCCCCACGCACCCGTGCCCGGCGCTGTGCGCCGCGGGGGCCAACTTTCCCTTCCTTCTCCCCGGAGCCGGCCGGGGTCTTGGGGGGGTACCCCCGGGCCGCCCCCCACGCCCGGCCCCCCGCTCTTGACCCTTGTCAGGGGCCTATCCCGGGCCGGATCACCACCCCCATGTCTCCCCAAAAAAGACTTGAGACATAGATTGGAGGGATTGGCCACAGCACCCATTTTATTAAAAAAACTTTAAATACAACAAAAATTAGAAAACGAATGGTATGCCCCTCTATACCAATTGCCCAAACTCTTTAACCCCCCTTTTTCTAAAACAGATTTCCCTAGTTAAAACTTGGGGCTGAGGCCCTTGGAGTTCCCAAAAACCCCCCGACCAAGCCTGGGCAACCATTCTCCAAACAGTAGCTTTCCCTCACCCATAAACCCCCAAAGCCCAAGGGCCCAAAAAACCCCTGGTGGCCACCACTTTTTTCCCCGGGCCCCAAGGAAATGCCCTGCGGAGCCCAAAAAACCTTCGCCGACCGGTAAATTTCCCAAATTTAGGAGCCAAGCCGAAACCTGACTCCCCCCCCAAAATTTTTTCAATGACCCCAAGGGGCCCCCCATCCCGCCATAGCAAGGGACTCATGCCCCCTTATGTTGCGCCCCCCCCCACCAGCCCAAACCGCTCTTTACCCCTTTTCCCCAATATTTAATGCCCAAAAATTCTACCCCTTACTGCATTCAGGTGAACCCCATCGTCCCCCCGGGGAAAGTCCCCTTTCTCCCTTTCCAAATTTACCTGTATGCAAACCCAAACCCCCCCTTTTCCCGTTTTTTAAAAAACGCGCAAACAGCCCGGTTCACCTTTACCCGCCCCCGGTTTAAGCCATGCCCGAACCCGCTTTGGCCCCAAAGGGCCCTCCCCAAAACCATGTGGGCCCAAAAACCGTTATAAAAACCCGGGAAATCACTCCCAAAACCCGGGAAACCCAAATCGTCCTAATGCCCCAAACAACCCCTGATGGGGCGAGTCCCAATTTTTTTCCCCCCAACATGAAATACCACGACATCCGGCGGTCGATCCCACTGGGCTTTACTCCGGGGAACCCCGGGTTTAAAAAACCCGGGTTTCCCATCCCTTTCCCAAACCCGGACTGTCCCCGACTCCCGGGATCCCAACTGGGGGACCCTTGCTCGCAAAGCAGTCCCCTGCGCCCCAAAATGCAAAAACGAGGGGCCCAAAAGATCCAAAAAAAACCGAGGGGAACTTACCTGAAACAAAAAAACAAGAAAAAAAGAAAACAAAAACAAAACGCGAACGAAATTTTTCCCCTCCAACCAAACCCCTTTTCCCCAAACCCGGGTTTCCTTAAAGTGGGGTGCGGCAAAATTTGAAAACCCCCGGAAACGATCCGACCCCAACCTGCTATTTCCTTACGGGTTGTAGAACCCAAAACCAAGATACCCGCCTCCTTTGGCCGCTCGCCCAAAAAGGGAAGTGGGGGGGAATTGGAGGGCCCAAAACCCCAAACTGCGCAAAAACGACGGAAAAGCCCTAAAATTTGGAAACCCCGAGATAAAAAAAGCCCCAAACCCTCATGCATTTAATAAGGGGCCCGGGTTTCCCAACGCCCCCCCCTCTGGTATTGGCCCAAAAACAGAAGGGGCACATACCCCCCCCTCCCACACGACCCAGTTGCACTTTCTTCCCCTCCCCCTTCGTTCCGTTTAGACTTCAAATTCCACAGTTCCCCCCGTCTTCTGAAGCTGCACTTCCTCTTTTGGAAACCCCCCCGGCTACCCTTTTTACTTGGAAAAAACAAATTCCCCAATAGCAATCAAAAAAAAACCCCAAAAGAGAAGGCTACCCGAAAACCCCCTTTTCCAAAAACGATGAACACCCCCCCCCCCAAATTTTCCCAAAGCCCCCCCCCGTTTCCGAAACTGAAAACAACCGGACCCCCCTACCACCCACTGAGCCGCGCCCCCCCCTTTAAAACCCCTTTTTAAAGCCTGTGTGACAAAAAAAGGGGGATTTCCCGTCCATCCTCAATCCCCGTCCCCTTTAAGGGCAAACCCCCTACCCCAAAACCCACCCGGGGAACTTTAGAAAACCGAAAAACCCCCTCTTTTTAAATATATGGCCAAAAAAGGGCAAAAGAGGGCAATCCCCTCTCTTCCTCTGCCCCCATTCCCCCGAACCCCCCAAACCAACGCTCCCCCAAAGCCCACGCAGAAAAGAATCCCGTTTCCCCCCCCCCAAACGTTGAGCCCTAAACAATTGTTCCGGGGTATGGAAACCCCGCTCCCCCAGTTCCTTGGGGCACTCCAGGGGCCGTTTCCCTCCTCCGGACCCGGGGGACCGAAACCCGGTTTACAATGTGAACGAGATAGTGATAAAGGCCAAATCGTTCGGGAACCCCCCGGACGTGAACGCCAAAACCCCAAAACAGGTTCCCACCCAAAGGCAGCGTAAAACCCCAGCCGCCCGAAGCAAATGACCACGGGGGAGAGGAACCCAAACAGCGTGTTAATGGCCTGCCCCCAAAACCCCAAAATTTATCGCAATGGAAACTGCCCTTCCTATTCCGCTTTCTTTCCCCAAACCCCTTTTCCCCCGCAAGTACAATGGGGAAAAGAGTTCCAGCAGCCCCAGTTTCCCTCCCCAAAAAACCCAAAATCCCCCCCAGCTACCCGGGCCCCCCCCAAAAGGCCGGAAATCCTTTACCTTGGCAGAAGCCCAAAAAACCTTTCCCCGCCTGCCCCCATCCTTTTAAAGACGTAAATTTTTCCGTGTTTTACTCACCGCCGACCCAATATCATGGACAGACCTTTGGGTTATTCCCCCAAAAAGGAAATGCCAAAATCAAAGGGGTTTCCTCCTTAAAGTTGACGTTAACTGAAAAATGTGGGGAAAACCCTTCCCTACTTGGGGAATGGGGGCAGTGTAACCTGCGACAAAAAAAATCCCCCTGGGGATAATGCGACAACCCAAAATTTCTTTTTCCTAACAATGATTGCAAACCCCTAAAATTTTGATCTTCTTAAAGGGCCCAAAACCCCTTTTGACTTATTTTTTAAAACGACCCCAAACCCTTTTGCCCCGGGTTTAAAGGCATTCCATTCCCAACTGAATCATCTGGCCCCCAAAAAAATTTTTCGGGCGTTGGTGGGAAGGGGCCCCTCCGTTTTGCGGGCCAACGGGACCCAAAAAGGACCCCCCCCCCATTGATATTAGCCAGCACCGCCCAAAACCCAGGTCCCCCCGGGGGCCCCAACACCCCAAAAAAACCCATCCAATGTGGAGATGGAGGGGGAATGAAACCCCAGACACGTCCCTCCCACCCATTCTAAAAATTGAGCGGGAAATTGTCTCAAATTTAAGAAAAGAGGGGCCCAAAACCCCATCGGTAAACCCCCTTTACGCAAAAAAATTCCCCCTTCCCAAATAACCCCCCAAACAACCTCCAAACTGTCCGCATGAACCAGAAAAACCCTAAAAAGCAGATTTTATGTCAGTCTTAGCCATCAGGCCCCCCTCCCATATCGCCAACCCCGGGAAACCCGCCCGCTTTAAAAAGACGTGATAAGACCGAAAACAATGCCCCCCGGTCAATGCCCTTTCTTTAAAATGATCCCCCCCTTCGGGAAAGGCAAGTGGTGAAATTTAAAGGGAAAAATTGTTTGGTTTCCCCTTTTTTGGGAAAAACCAACCCCCAAAAGGGGGAGCTATAAAATCCGAAAAAGGGGCCCCTTGCAAAAAAGGCCCGTAAACCCTTCCCCAAAATAAACTTCCTTGGCCAGCTTTTCCAAAAACTACCCCCGGATTTTTCCCGGGCGGACCAAAATTTTGGGTAAAGTGAAGGGCCCCTTCTTGCCCCGGTTTGGCGGTATTTAAACCCCCAAAATTTTAAAAACCTCACGCAAACAAAAAGGGGGGGCCCGATGATCCGGATACTATTTAGAAAAGGGTTACCATTGGGCCCCCCCCAAGGAGTCCCCCCAAGGGCGCAGTACCTGTCCTTTTCCTTTACCTTGCCGGAAGCATTTGGATGCCCCATTGGGAGGTCGAAAGGGCGGGGCCGAAACGATGGCTTGAAGCGCCCAACTGCCCCCAAAATCTAACGGGGCTGTCGTTAACTCCCCAGAAAGCCCCCGGGTCTTTTTTCCCCCTTTTTGGTTCGAGACACCACTTAAAAACCGGGCTCCCCCTACTCCCCGGGAAAACCTCCAAAGCCTCCTGAAAGAATCCCCCAAACCCTCCTCGGGTGCCATAACCCTGGGGCCAAAAAATTTTCCTAATCTTTAGGGTTCCAGCGTAGGGAAAAGGGGGCGAAAAAGCCTTCCCCCTGCCGGGAATGTATGTTTCGGAGACAACCCGGGCCCCCCTTCGCCCTATAGGCTTCTCCAATTGCGTCCATGTAGCAGAAAAACCCCTGAAAAATTTTTGAGGGGGTTTTTCCCAATTAAAATGGCCAGTATTGAAAAACTGAAAACCCAAAATTCGGGAAAACGTTTCCCGGTTTTAAGCCCCCAAAATCTTTTTTTTCCTTTCCCTTTCTTCCCTTTAAACCCCTTTTTCCCCTTTTCAAAATTAAAATGCCCTCCAGAGGTAGAGAGAAAAGTTTCCCCGGACTTTACCCGCCCTGCCAGATTTTTTCCCCCCCTTTTCTTCAAGTTTTTGCTCCCAGGGGGCCCCTCAAAAACCATACTTTAACCTCACCCCCGCCCTTTTAAACCCCGTTTTCACTATAAAACATTGCCCAAGCCCTTTCTGAACAGACACCGCGATTTCCCGAACTCACCACACCTGGGGCCCAACCCCCCCTTTCCCAAAAAAAGGGAGGGGGGAAACCCCCCAACTCGACTCAACGAACCCGGGCCAGCAGGGGGCGAACCTGTTTCCCCATTGATTTATCCCCGGGAAACCGCGCCTTTAAAATCCCTAAAAATCCCCCCCAAAACCCCCTGCCATTCTAAAACCGGGGGATATGGAATGGGTATGGCCTAGACCCAAACCCCTTGGCCCATCTCCCCCGGGGGATCCCAAAACAAATAAAAAATAAATCCCCAAAGGCTGAAGGGGTTCCCGGGGCCGCCCCGACCTGAAGGAAACCCCCAGTCGTCCTCCGATTCCGGGTGCTCCCAGCTCCCTCCCTTCCGCTTGGAAAGGGCCCCCGCACTAAGGGACCGTTTGACCGAAATCCGTGATGACGTGTTTCCCCGATGTGCTCTCTTCCCCCCTGGATCCATCTAGAACCGCCCATCCTATTCTTGACCCCGGGCCCCGGGGAAACCGACAATCCCCCACCGCTATCCAATGCCCCCTTTAAACCCAAGCCCGGGTTGCCCAAACCATAAAACCCCTGCGTTTCCGGGGCGGCGGGCCAGCCAGAACCTCGTTTGAAACCCTCGCCGTCCCCCCTGCGTGGCCCCTCGTCGACGGGCCCCCGGAAAAATCCCAAACCCCCATTTGCCGTTTTGGCCCCTTTTGCCGTGTACGCGGGGGGGGGCCGCCCCGCCTTTCTGATTCCCCCCCAGACCGAGGGGGGCCCTTTTGCCGGCTACCGCATGTCCCTCGGCCCGAAGGGGGAAAGTCTGGCCCTCGGGACGCTTTGGGGGTGGTTTGTGGGGCTCCCCGGGGGAGCCCCAAAAAGCCCCAGAAACATCCCCCCGGTGAGGCGAGGGTAGGCACTAAAACCCAAAACCCCAAACGCTCTGGACCGCTGTTCCAACCACCCCCTGCCCCCCCGTCGCCAGCGCCCCCCAAAGTGCTCAAAAAGAACTTTCCACTCCCGCCATTTTTCCTCCCCGCAAAAGCACGAGACTCCAAAGTTTTGTTCTCGGTCCCGGATTTTTCCCCGGCCCGCGCGGGGGGGGGTTAAAATATCCCCCTCCCCACCCCCGTCACCCGGCGCAGTCACCCCAACCGCACGCTGCCCCGCACGCACCAGTCCCGCGCGCTGTGGGGCCGGGGTTAACGCGCCGCGCGTAAACCCTTTCCCTTTTATTCTCCCAGGGGGCCGGGCGCCCCCGGGGGTCTTGGGGGGCCCAAACCCCAGGGCGCCCCCAAACGGGGGCCCCCGCCTTTCCCATGCCAATAAATTATGGATATCAGCTTTTTGTTATAATAAGGTGGCTCAACTGTGTACTATAGCCTAGACATATTTTAGGTGGTGGTATTTGGGTGGTGAGAGATTATATCTAGAGGTTTGTACTATTTCGTAACACAACATCCTAATTAAATGACGTATTATATAAAAATCAATGAAGGATTTACTGTTTTACCAGCAGAGAGCAGCATTTACTCACACTGATCTCTGCAAAGAGACGAAAATGAAGTTTTAACAACTGAATTGTTTTACATAAGATGACAGGCAGCTTTTTTATTGAACAGTCAATTTCATGACTCTTTTAATATTTAAATACTTCAGATTTACATAATATAAACAACACTGGTCAACTTTGCAGATTCTAGCACATCACAAAATGACCCATACTCCTCAGACTATAACCAACACTTAGGGCAACATGTATGAAGGAAGGCGCGTTAAAGTGAATAGTCGAGTCTCATTTTCAGTGTATAATGCGCCTGAATGTATGAAAGTGGTTCAGCAAAAATCTATTTAAAAGTTAATGTAGTAAAAATTTTAAATATAAAAATCTGAACAACATCATCAGTAGGTTATTTAATGTAAAATTTGTTTTAGATTCTATTAGTTTTAAATACATTTTATAGGAGACATTTTTATAGTTTTGGGATATTATATATTTTATATTAATTGATATGATCATATTTTTCATTAAATTGAAATAATTACATTTTATTTAGTTTGATAATTATAATAAATTACTTATTATTGTACTGCTGTAAGTTGAGAAATATTGGACATTTTTGCCCCTTACAGCAAATCTATCTCCACTTCGACTTCTCAGCCTCAAGCAGCCCACATTGAGATAGGTCTGCCTGTCGGAGCAGTAATGCGCCTAGTTTTGCCGAACCACATTCATGTATGTGTCTAACACTACGAGTGTGGTGCGACACGCCTTCATAACACCCCCAGGACACCCCCTCATGTTAGGCGCATTCAAAAGTGTCGAATCTTGTGAACAATGCGCCTAACAAATTCATTAGGCGCATTAGACATCGTAGCCAGCTCAGCTTGGTGCATTGTACGCCAGAAAAAGTGTGAAAAAACCCAATAATACATGTCGCCCTTAGGGTTGCACCATTTTTTGGGTGTATTTTGCACCAAAAAACTGTTGCCGCCATATTCTCTACATAAATGAACTGTTGTACACCAAAATTGACACAAGGAATACCACACGCCAGATTTTTGACAGGTTTATTTATTCAGGCGCATTATACACTGATCTAATGCGCCTTAAAACTGGCGTGGAAGCGCCTCTTTTCTGTCATGTCACTCTATGTTTATATAATGATATATTTTAGGCAGTATCAGGTATAATAACCATAGAAAGGAAACTACATTTTTGTTTAACAAATTACTAATGTCCATTTCTTATCATTTTTGCTTCCCTTACATGTAATCTTTACATACTGTTTGAATAAAGTGTATATGTTTGACATCTACAGTATAGTGATATGTTCACTTCTGCTTTGAAGGCTCTGTTTGGAACTTTAGAAGGTTGTAGAAACAGCACTAAATGGTCCATTTATTTACCCACTGCAACATTTTAGCTCACACAGGAGCCTTTCTCAAGCCTCCATCGCAGATTTTATCAGTTTTGACAGGATGAATAGCACTGCAGGCAGCATTATTTATCCTGTCAAAATGATAAAGACTATGGCTAAACCCGACAAACCCTATTTACAAGTCAGTAGGTTCAGTTGGTCTCCACCATTGTCTGTCATTTAACAGATCTGGCACTACATCATGGTTTCCACAATAGAACCTTAAAAACAAACAAAGCATTATATGTTGTGTTCTTGTTTACCACATGAATGTATTTTCTCCTTCATTTCACTTTTGAGTAAAATTAGATGTTTATCAGAGGAAGGACATCCCCAATTCAACAGGTAATGTACCAACAAAATAAATTGCTTTTTGAATCCAGAAAAATAAAAATTGTATTACCCCTGGGTCCTATTAATGCTTTGCATTAGGAAGTAAATTTCTCTCATTCACTTTTACCGTAGTAGATTATTTTTTGAGGCGAATTAAAGGGCATACATAAATATTATCATGATTAAGTTAAAGGGGTTGTCTCGCTACAAGGATTGCTTTTTATGTTAAAGATCTTGCAAAAAGAAGTCACTTTGCAATATATGTCCATTAACAGTATCCTACCTATTATGAGATATCCCCTCTTGTATGGGCTGCATCAGCATCTCAGGTCGCTATAGCTACAGACCTGTCCAACCTCTCATGATAGGCTGCCAGCACTGGTTGCCATAGCTACAGACCTGGCTTCTACTACAGCCTAGTAGAAGCCAGTAAACACGCCTCTGAATTCAAAATTAAACCAAGAAAACAGGACTGAGGTGAGATGAATCAATGTAGTGAAACAACCTCTTTAATAGTAAAAATAATAATTTAATGTAAGGCCAGAATTCCGTAGACGCCACTTAGCATTTTTCTATGGACATTTTCCCCTCCTTGGTCTTAGTGGTGTATTTTGTAGAATCTTTGCCAGAAGGATTTATAGCAGTTTGATAACAATATGAGCCCTATAAATTGAATTCAGTGAAAAGGTCATTTTTTCCACCAATGTCTAACGTAAAGCAATAGACTTAATCACCCTTATAGCACACATGGTTGTGTTGACTACAACATACAGGACATCACAGGACAGAGAAAAGCTTTCAGTCACACAATATTCCTACCTATTGAGCTTCACAACATTGTAAACAGTGGGAGGAAGACAGCAGTAGCTGGCACAGATTTTTGTATAATGTATTTAGAACTTTTATTGTGGTCCTACTTTTATTATAGTCTGCCCCATTATAACTCTCATATTTACTAAACCTTTGGAGAGACTTACTAGATTTTTTTTTAATTCTTTAAAGAAATTTATATGGTACAGGTCTTTTCAGGATACAGCACGATCTGGAATTTAAATTTTTTTTTCCTTTTTTTTTAAAGAAACTGAAGTACCCTGTCTCTGTACATTCAACATTTATAGAGCCATTTGGTAAACAAATTATCAGGGTTTTAATACGTAGTCTATTAACTACACTTCTAAATGTCACTGTCCATCTAAAATGACCCATTTCCACACTTAAACAATGTGCTGACAGTGTGATTGATTTTGCAGAGAAATATCTTTCATACATGTCTTAAACTTGATGTATACAGAATATGTAAAGTGAAAACACACAACTTCTGTCCAAGTAAAGCATGATTTTCTTTGAATACAAACGTCATGGTTTGTTCAGTGTTTCAAGGAGGCTCATAAAATAAAATGAGTCAAATAAACAGTTCTGCTCCTAGTTTAGTGTTCCAGGTATAGGTTTAATAGGAGTAATCTGAACAGTTTACTAGGCAAATTGTACAGAATTGCAGATGTTGGTTTTTGACGTGTTAAAGGTATCTATATATCTTCTTATATATATTTTCTTTATTTATACAGTGCTGTACATTGTCATTATTTACAATGGTCCCCACAATCTAAATTCCAGTGTAACCAGTATGGGGAGAAACCATTTACCCGAAGGAAACGCACGCAAACACAGAGAGAACATACAAACTCCTTGTATACAAACTCCTTTTTATACAAATCTCACCAAAGATGTCGTCTTTGGTGAGATTTGAATCCGTTTTATATATATATATATATATATATATATATATATATAATATATTTATTACATTTTTTCCCCTTATTTCATAATATAATTAAGTATTTGTAATACTTTGCAGCAATGTACACTACATTACTACTACATTACTGGTTTCATCTGTTTGCAGGGAGAAATTATCTAAAATTTCTATTAAAATTTTGTACAAATCCTTGCAACTACAGTAAAGAAATAGGGAAATATTTGGTGGACGTTATCACTGCGAAAGAACTATCTACAGGTTATTTAACCCAAGGGTTAACTTCCCTTTTCTCCCTGCATTCTGGATGTTTACTATAATACATACCAGAGGGACTTGCTTTATGCCAATATTTTTGCTTAAAATTTTGGCACAATTTTTGCCACCCAATATCGCGCTACAAACCAATCCCATTTCATCTACTGATAAATCACACCCCTAATTGAATAAGAACTAAAAGGTGTTTAAAAGGCGTAACAAATGTGGTACAAGGCATGTATGCCAGGTAATTGGTGCAAATTTTGACAGAATTCTGACACACTTGCAGTAGCATATTGCCAGGGCCGTTCCTAGGCTAAATTTCACTCAGGGCGAGGTGAAGAAATTTCGGCTCCCCTCCCCCCAGTAACATATTGAGCCACAGTGCATCACCATAAACCAAAGCCAAAATATACAAAAAGCTTTACCACAATGTGCTACGTATAAAACTACTAAACCATAGTCCTACAGTTACCAAATAACACCGCTACACCAACCAGAATCCCAAGACCACTAGGACCACATATCTCCAACACACAGTGACCGAATAATACCACCACATCATGACCATATATCACCAGCACATAGGGCCACATGTATGAATCCCGACGGGTCGGGGCGCACCTTTCCGCCAGTTTTCTGGCGGAATCTGCGCCTGATTTATGTCGGGGCCGGGGCGCGCTCATACATACAATGTAAAGTCCGCCGCGCCTCGCCTGTGTTTTAGGCGCAGTGCGGGTCCGAGGCGCAGTGCGGCGCTGCGCCTAGGATTCGGCGCCGGAGGTAGTGCGGTCATACATGTGGGGAAAAGTCCGCCGCGCCTGGCCAGTGTGTTAGGTGCAGTGCGGGGACCGAGGCGAAGTGCGGCGCTGCGCCTATGATTCGCTGCCGGAGGTAGCGCACTCATGCATGCGGGGAAAAGTTCCCTGCGCCTCGCCAGTGTGTGTGGGGCACAGTGCGGGGACATGGGCGCAGTGCGGGACTTAGGCGCCGTGCGGGACTGCGCCGAAAAACAGTTCCGATGCGAGACAGGCTGGAACAGCGAGAAATCATTCCAGATGTCGGTGCGGAGTATGAATCAAAAATCACCTTTATAAAGGCGTTCAACATTCTCAGGAAAAGAGCTGAAACCTAAAAAATAAAAAATATCTAAAACAAAATCACTTTCCAATATCCTAATTCAAGAATTAGGATATTGGAAATTGCCGGGAAATACAGTAATTCAAAATCAGAAAGCTATTCTGATTGGTCGGCATAAACCGGCCAATCAGAATAGGAGCGACAGTGAACCATTAAAACCTATGGGGAAGTTTAGACCAATCCGAATCCACGGCGGGATAATTCAAATACTGTAAAAATGCTGAAAAGAGCTGATTGCTTAAAGGGGTTGTCTCGCTACAAAGAATAGCTTTCAAATTGTAGGGAACACAAAATAAAGACATTTTCCAAATATATTGCTTTGTTCCTCTGTTTTCCCTAAGGAGATACAAGTGAATTTATGACCTCCCTGGCTATTTCAGTTCCCTCAGTAACCGACCTGAAAACAATTCTCCCCCTGCTGTTTGTTCAATGAGATAACAGTGAGTGATGTCATCACACAGGTCCCTGCAGTGTCCTCTGCTGCTCAGCAGTAAAAAGCTTGATTTATGTAAAATAAATAGAACTGTAATTAGTGCTTTTGTTTTGGGGATCAAATAAGAAGTCCTGTTAGTAGTTTGAGAAGCTAATCTGATCTAATTAGCATCTGAAAGCAGATAAAATCATGTTTATTTCTTTATTTTCGTTAGCCAAGGATCAATAGTATGGGTGCAACGAAAATAAAGAAATAAACATGATTTTATTGATTTAATATTTTTTTTTCGTTACCCCCATATTATCATTCGTTTTATATACACATCGGGACCACTTCTGTAGTGTTATAATTTGATTTCGGCCATGTACAGTTTTATTTCAGATTGCATTAGAAAACCCATAGGAGCGTCGCTCACTCTCCCATTGGTCCAAATAACGGCGCCTCTTTTAACTTAGCCAATCACAGAGCGCGCTCAGAAGTTCTTTTCCCCATAAAACTCTATGAGAAAGTAGCTCGCGCTCTGATTGGCTAAGCTGGACGAGCCCCCGCCGCTTCAACCAATCAGCTCGTTTCTGCATTTTTACTGTATTTTGAACTGTCCCGCCTTTGAATATGATTGGTCAATTTTTCTCCATAGGATATAATGGGACATTGTTGCTCCTATTCTGATTGGTCAATTCTCCTCCATAGGTTATAATGGGACATTGTCGCTCCTATTCTGATTGGCTGGTTTATGCCGACCAATGAGAATAGCTTAAACAATTTGAATTACTGTATTTCCCGGCGATTCTCTCTATTGCAATTCCCTATGTAGCGCCGGTCTCGGCGACAAACGCGTTGTTCGGGTTTTTAACTGCTTTATTTGTAAAGAAGGGTTCTGCTCTTTATCTGATAATGTTTGACACTTAATAAAAATGATTTTTTTACTAATACTTCATGCCGCACGGCGCTGAGAGCCGAGATTTCAGAGCGCCCATCTCTCCATAGATTTTAATGGGAGAAGTAGCTCGCGCTCTGATTGGCTGGGATAGCCAAGCCACCGCTAGCTCAGCCAATCAGCTCTTTTCTGTCTTGTAACTGTATTTTGAACTGTCCCGAATTTGATTTTGATTGGTCTAAAATAATCCATAGGGTATAATGGGACTTTGTCGCTCCTATTCTGATTGGTTAATACTACTTCATAGGTTATAATGGGACATTGTCGCTCCTATTCTGATTGGCTGGTTTATGCCGACCAATGAGAATGGCTTAAACAATTTGAATTACTGTATTTCCCGGCGATTCTCTCTATTGCAATTCCCTATGTAGCACCGGTCTCGGCGACAAACGCGTTGTTTGGGTTTTTAACTGCATTATTTGTAAAGAAGGGTTCGGCTCTTTATCTGATAATGTTTTACATTTAATAAAAATGATTTTTTGATTAATGCTTCATGCCGCACGGTGCTGAGCGCCGAGATATCAATGTGCCCATCTCTCCATAGACTATAATGGGAGAAGTAGTTCGCGCTCTGATTGGCTGGGATAGCCAAGCACCCGCTAGCTCAGCCAATCAGCTCTTTTCTGTCTTTTTACTGTATTTTGAATTATCCCGCCGTGGATTCTGATTGGTCTAAACTTCTCCATAGACTAGAATGGGTCTTTGTCGCTCCTATTCTGATTGGCCGAGCTAGCCAAGCCCCCGCTAGCTCAGCCAATCAGCTATTTTCTGTCTTTTTACTGTATTTTGAATTATCCCGCCGTGGATTCTGATTGGTCAATCCTTCCCCATAGGTTTTAATGGTTCACTGTCGCTCCTATTCTGATTGGCTGGTTTATGCCGACCAATGAGAATAGGTTTCAGAATTTGAATTACTGTATTTCCCGGCAATTTACAATATCATAATTCTTGATATTGCGCCATTTTTTTTTTAAGTATGTTTATTTTTTACGTTCAGCTCTTGTCTGACACTGTTTTCCGCCTTTATAAAGGCGATTTTTTCGGAATCATACTCCTGCTGCACGGAGCGTAGCGCCGAGATTTCTGTCGCGATTTTCGATCTGCTTCCTCGCATGTTCGGATCCTGCTTCACTTTGCCTCTGTCGGAGCATTTAGACCAAAAAAACCTGGTCTGCCTGTCGGAGCTGCCGAGCGCTGCACTGCGCCTCGCTTTGCCGACTCGCCATCGTACATGCCTCGGAGTTTTCGAGCGCGCCGCAACCAGCCCCGGAACGCCTACCCCGCGCCCACACCGCGCCCACTGCCCGCCCCTTCATGCGGGGCGCAGCTGAAAGTGGCGAACACTGCGCCTAACACTGAATCCCCGCGTCCGACAGGGGGATTCGGGCTGGGAGGCGCAGTATACGCCAGAAAACGGGCGAAAAGCCCGATCATACATGTGGCTCATAGTGACTAAATAATACAAACTGACCATTACTGAGTATGAACCATTATACTACAACTAATATTACCCCCATACAGTGACCATACAATGATGGATACCCGCTGTACACAGGCTCTGCAGACATATAAGAGATTACAGTAAAGTTATATTTATTGACTCACAGGAGACGTCTCTGAAGAGTTGTTCTCTTTCTCTTCTTCTTCTTTTCCATCTATCCCAGACGCCATGATGACTACTCCCGACTCTTCACTGTAAAATTTACAAAACAAATATCTTAAGACTCCTCAATTTATCAGCACTTCTCTACCAATTCCTATCTCTTTACAAACTCCCCATCTATAGCACCTCATATGGTAGCCATGTAGTAGCCCCTGTAGCAAGGTAGTAGCCCCCTGTAGCCAGTTTATGCCCCCCTGTAGCCAGTAATGTCCCCCTTGTAGCCAGTAGATGCCCCCCTGTAGCCAGTAGATGCCCCCCTGTAGCCAGTGATGCCCCTGTAGCCAGTAGATGCCCCCCGTAGACAGTGATGCCCCCCTCTAGCTAGTAGATGCCCCCCTGTAGCCAGTGAGGCCCCTCTGTAGCCAGTGATGCCCCCCTGTAGCCAGTGATGCCCCCCTGTAGCCAGTAGATGCCCCCCTGTAGCCAGTAGATGCCCCCTGTAGCCAGTGAATGCCCCTCTTATAGCCAGTGATGCCCCCCTGTAGCCAGTAGATGCCCCCTGTAGCCAGAAGATGCCCCCTGTAGCCAGTGATGCCCCTCTTATAGCCAGTGATGCCTCCTGTAGCCAGTGATGCCCCTCTTATAGCCAGTGATGCCCCCTGTAGCCAGTGATGCCCCCCTGTAGCCAGTGATGCCCCTCTTATAGCCAGTGATGCACCACTGTAGCAAGTGATGCCCCCTTGTAGCCAGTGTGGTTCCACTGTAGCCAGTGATACCCCCATTGTAGCCAGTGATGCCCTCTGTAACAAGTGATGCCCCCTGTAGCCAGTAGATGCCCCTCTTATAGCCAGTGATGCCCCCTGTAGCCAGTGATGCCCCCTTGTAGCCAGTGATGTCCCCCTGTAGCCAGTGATGCCCCCCATTGTAGCCAGTGATGCCCCCCTGTAGCCAGTGATGCCCCTCTTATAGCCAGTGATGGCCCCCTGTAGCCAGTGATGCCCCTCTTATAGCCAGTGATGGCCCCCTGTAGCCAGTGATACCCCCATTGTAGCTAGTGATGCCCCCCTGTAGCCAGTGATGCCCCTCTTATAGCCAGTGATGCCCCCTGTAGCCAGTGATGCCTCCCTGTAGCCAGTAGATGCCCCTCTTATAGCCAGTGATGCCCCCTGTAGCCAGTGATGCCCCCCTTGTAGCCAGTGATGCCCCCCCCCCTGTAAGTAATTATAAAATAACAAAAATTACTCACCAGACCTCGGTCCGCGCGTCCAGCTCTGGGAGAGGCGCCGCTGAGGGGACGCAGCGTCACAGAGGGCGTGGTGAAAGCCGGGCGCCCCCTGCGACGCTAATACGGTGGAGGAGTCAGGATGGGAATGATCCGTCCCGCCTCCTCCCCTGTACTGGCAGCTGCTGGCGAGTCATGGGCGCTCCTCGGGGGGGGCTGGGGGGGCGGCTGCAGCGCCCCCCTCGGGTGAGCGGAGCCTCGGTGCCCCGGGCGGTCGCCCGCCATGCCCGCCCCTAGGAACGGCCCTGCATATTGCCCTCACTGTGTCGTTGAAGCAAAAGTTAAAGATATGATGAGTGGCAAAACCTAATGGGCTGTAAAATATGATGGCATAAATGTTTTGGTCTGGAGCTAGTCCGCTGCAGCAGCTCAACTTTATAAAGTCCACTATAAACGTCATTGTACAGATTATTTTTGAGGATAATTTGGGACTATTTTTAGAAAGAGAAAGTCCTTGCAAGATAAAAAATGATCAGAAACTTATTAGTAAATCTAATAAGGAATATCTAAAAATAATAGAAGTAGCGGCTTTTTGTAATAAACTTTCTCTGCCAGCCCAAACAGAGTACTAGGTTCTCCATTCTAATCAGCAGTACCCTGGTCCTCAGACAACGTTAAAGGTGTTTGTTTGTCTTTTCTACCTGGTTGTACTTTCTCTGTGACTGAGATCTTGAATTTGAACTTGTGCCATACTGTTATGAAGTGGGCTGAGACCTTACACCAGCCACAATGCGCTCGTTCCTCTCTGGTCCCAGGCGCTCTTTATGTACCCATCCCTGGTCTTGCATTTTTTCGATCTTCTCCTGTGTTCCAGAATGCGCATACCTGCTCCCTAGGGCATGTGCTAGCTCTGTGAGATTTAAAGGGCAAGCACTCCGGTAATTGGCTAACCGCCGGGTGCTGACCTTGTATCTGGTTATATTGGGCCTATGACTGGCCCATAGATCTTATGCCTGGTACAACCTCTTCTAGGAGTAGAGTCTATCCATTGTCTGTGCCTGAGACCCAGGCCATGTGAGCCCACGTCAAAGAAAATCTACAGAAAGGCTTCATCTGCAAATAATCCTCTCCAGCCATTGCTGGGTCCTTCTTGTAGAAAAGAAAGATGGTTCTCTTTGCCCCTCAAAAACACAACCACAAGGCCATACTTACATACTCAATGGCTGGGCTATAGACTGAACCCAGTAGAAGGCAACACAAGACCCTATGAAACTTGGGAAAAATATAACAGGTGCAGATAACTAATGAGCAAAAGCTCACACACCCCTCCACTAGGGGAACAACTGAATGATAAAAAACTGCACATTGAATAAGTACCAGTTCATACCAGTATGCAAAAAAGCCACAGTATAATGCATTGGGAGACCACAGAAATGCAAAAATACAGATAAGACAATCACTCACATGCTTTTTATGTATGAGGGGGGCAGTTGCTGATATTATAATTGAACATAGATAAGGCGATACAAATGGTGCCATTTATACAGATACATGTGGTACACCATGCTGGCTTACAACCTATGTCGCCTCTACTATTCGATTGGGCAGGTTGCCCAACACTTTTCAGGTGTCCAACACAAAACACTGACACCTTCTGCTCCCCAGTATTTTGGGAAACAATGAAATACATGAAAAATATCAAATATAAGGTATTAATTGATACAGTGGTCACTATATTCTGCATACTCGCAAACCACGTCAAGACTCCTTGTATCTTGTGAGTCCCTACACTAACCATTTATTGCATCAACTATCAAGGTCTCAACAAGATAACCCTAAAAAAATGGGAGCCTACAACTTGATTCACATATGTGAAGGTGACAAATGGAAGACGGCCTTCAATACACGCAACGGTCATTTTGAGTATCTGGTGATGCTGTTCATCCTTTGCAATGCTCTTGCTGTCTTCCAGGACTTTGTCAATAAAATCTTCAGGGACCTCTTATATGTCTGTGTGATTGTATAACTGGATGATATCTTGGTATTCTCACGTAATCGTGAAACTCATTGTGGCCATATCCGCCAGGTCCTACAACAATTACGAAGCCACCAACTCTATGCCAAGCTTGAAAAGTGTATCTTTATGCAGTTTTCCCTTTCTTGGGTACATTGTTTCTGACAGAGGTCTATAAATGGATCCTGCCAAGTTGTCTGTAGTGCTGCAGTGGCCCCAAGCAGTGCGGCTCTGGGCCATACAACGTTTATTATCTATTATCACCAATTTATCCCTCATTTTTGTACCATGGTTGCACCTATAGTAGTCGTTACTAAAGAGAACAGTAACTCTACACTCTGGCACTTTGAAGCGGAAGAAGCATTTAACCATCTGAAATCTGCCTGTGCCCTGCACCAATCTTGTCTCGTCCTGATCCGGAGAAGCTTTTCTTCCTTAAAGTGGACACCTCATCCATGGAGGCCGAAGTGGTTCTTACACAAAAGTCACCCAAGGGCAAAACATAAACTGAGATTTCTGTTCCAAAATATTCTTCCCTGCTGAGAAAACATTATACCATTGGGGACCACGAGTTGTTAGCTATAAAATTGGCCTAGGAATAATGGCGCCATCTACTGGAAGGGCTATGTGGCTGACACCCTCTTGCGGTGGTCCGGAGAATCAACCTCCCATTGTGACACTTACTCTTCTGACCTGTTTTGATCATGATCACAAAAGAATTAACCTCCGGGGGTATTTACATGCACTCAGGTCCTTGTATCAACAACCATAACCAATATTATTCAAATAAGAGGTAGCATAGATGAACAGTGCTGTCTGCATGGTATTTTCTCTGCGTATCATAGAACTAGACCATAACAGTTCTTCATTCATCCCATGTACTACTGATAGAAGCAGGGAGGATCTTAGTTATAAGGAAAGGTCAAAATAATTAAACGTATTTATTCTTGATAGAAGACATTTAAGTGCCTGGGTTTATTAGAAGGCAACAAAATAACACAGCCTTAACGTCAGGCAAAATATACAAAACAAAATCCTGCTCGGCTGAGCTCTAACTAAACAGTAATGGCCCTGACTACAGCAGAGACACACTCAGTGCCTCTTGTACAGAGACCTTTACATGCAGTAACAGGGCTGCTTACCATGTGGCTTGTATCATTCCACCATCAGCAGCAGCCATGACAGGCCTGCAGACCCAGGCTTTATAGGCCTGAGCCCCGCCTCACCTGGGGCGTGGGAGTGGCCACCCACCCAGCTCTTTGACCACTCCAGGAAAAGCCGACCCAGACACAAGCGGATTGGAACCGCTTTATACTAAACATGTCAGCAGCATAGTGCTACTGACACACAGGACTGTTGGTTTCCCTTCACCGAGTCCAGGCCACTCGGTGACACGCGTCTATCCATGCGCTCCCTATAGTAACGTATGAGAGCATTCTAGGGGAAACGTATCTTCCCTCAATAATGTCGCCTGTCACTGTCTTACATACCCTCCCCCTCTGTTCGAGCCTGTGGGGTCGGACACTTTTAGCCATCAAACAGTGGACTCTTGACAGTGCGTCAGCATTGCCTTGCAGTTTTCCAGCCCTATGTTCCACGGAAAAGCTATAATTCTGTAATGTCAAGAACCACCTTGTGACTCTTGCATTTTTCTCTTTTGCCTGGGACATCCAGGTTAGTGGCGAATGGTCCGTGATTAACCTAAAGTGTCTTCCCAGTAGGTAATACTTGAGGGACTCAAGTGCCCACTTGATGGCCAAACACTCCCGCTCAACAATACTATAGTTACGCTCAGGCGGCGTGAGCTTTCTGCTTAGATATGTGACGGGGTGCTCTTCTCCATCTACCTCCTGGGAAAGTACTGCACCTAGCCCCACGTCCGATGCATCGGTCTGCACAATAAACTCCTCTTTAAAGTTAGGGGTGACTAGAACTGGTTGTTTACACAGGGACATTTTTAACGTTTGAAAGGCCCTTCCTGCCTCTTGGCTCCAGGTAACCACAACTGATTTACTGTGCCTTGTCAGGTCTGTGAGAGGAGCGGCTATGCTAGCGAAGTTCGGAATGAACCTCCGATAATACCCTACAATACCTAAAAAAGCCCTTACTTGCTTCTTTGTTGTAGGTTGTGGCCAGCCTTGTATAGCCTCTACTTTATTGATTTGCGGTTTTATGACACCTCTACCAATTACATACCCCAGGTACCGGGCTTCTTCCAGACCTAAAGCACACTTTTTAGGATTTGCTGTAAGCCCTGCTTCTCTAAGCGAATCAAGCACAGCCTGTACCTTAGATAGGTGGCTGTCCCAGTCCTCACTGAAGATAATTATGTCGTCGAGATACGCTGAGGCATAACGACGATGGGGCTTGAGAAGTATATCCATTAACCTTTGGAAGGTTGCTGGGGCCCCATGCAACCCAAATGGTAAGCAGACATACTGAAACAGACCATCTGGGGTGGCAAAAGCGGTCTTTTCTTTGGCCCTTTTGGTAAGGGGTACTTGCCAATAACCTTTAGTAAGGTCAAGAGTAGAGAAGTATCTGGCCTGACCTAACCTCTCAATTAACTCGTCCACTCTCGGCATTGGATACGCATCAAACTTCGAGACCTCATTTAGCTTCCTGAAGTCGTTACAGAAGCGTAATGAACCATCGGGCTTTGGTATCAGCACAATAGGGCTGGACCACTCACTTCTGGACTCCTCAATTACTCCGAGGTCCAACATTTTTTTGACCTCCTCTGATATGGCCCGTCTACGAGCTTCCGGAACCCGGTACGGTTTCAGATGAACCTTTACTCCCGGTTCGGTGACAATGTCATGCTCTATAACTTTCTTGCGCCCTGGTAACTCAGAGAACACATCCTTATTTCTCTGAACGAATTCAAGGGTCTCCTGTTTTTGGGACTTGGACAGGGACTCTGATATACGCACCTCTGAAACACTCTGGGGGGTACTTACAGCTGTCAGGGTCTCCCTATCTTTCCACGGTTTAATTAAATTTACATGATAAAGCTGTTCTGGTTTTCTTTTGCCCGGCTGATAGACTTTATAATTTACCTCCCCGACCTTTTCAATTATCTCATAAGGTCCCTGCCACTTAGCTAGAAATTTACTTTCCAAGGTGGGCACTAATACGAGAACCCGATCACCCGGGTTGAAGGTCCTCACCTTGGCAGACCTGTTATACACCCGGCTTTGGGCTTCCTGGGCCTGCTGTAAATGCTCCCTAACGATGGGCATGACTGCAGCGATACGGTCCTGCATAAGGGAAATGTGCTCAATAACACTCTTGTAAGGTGTGGACTCGTGCTCCCAGGTTTCTTTAGCTATATCTAGAAGGCCCCGTGGATGTCTACCATATACTAGCTCAAACGGGGAGAAACCTGTGGACGACTGTGGAACTTCCCGGACTGAGAACATGAGGTACGGCAGAAGACAATCCCAGTCCTTCCCATCCTTACTAACCACCTTCTTTAACATACTTTTTAGGGTCTTATTAAACCTTTCAACCAGGCCGTCTGTTTGTGGGTGATATACCGATGTGTGCAGATGTTTGATGTTTAATAACTTGCACAATTCTTTCATAACCCGTGACATGAAAGGGGTTCCCTGGTCAGTCAGGATCTCTTTCGGTATGCCAGTCCGGGAGAACATGTAGAACAATTCCCTGGCAATACTTTTAGATGAAGTATTCCGTAAGGGCACAGCCTCTGGGTACCGGGTGGCGTAATCCAGCACCACCAATATGTACTGATGGCCCCTTGCAGACTTCACCAGTGGGCCCACTAGATCCATCGCTATCCTTTCAAAGGGTACTTCTATGATGGGCAAGGGCACCAGAGGGCTCCGAAAATGGGGCATCGGAGATGTTAACTGGCACTCGGGGCAGGACTCACAGTACCGCTTTACGTCAGTGTACACCCCTGGCCAAAAAAACCTCTGCAGAATGCGCTCTTTGGTCTTTTCCATACCTAAATGGCCTCCTAACACGTGCTTATGAGAGAGATCTAACACCATTCTCCGGTATGGCTGGGGTACCACTAGTTGTTCCACAACCTCCCCCCGAACTTTGTCAACCTGGTATAACAGCTCATGGTTGACTGCCATATGGGGGAACATAGTATCGGCCCCTGGGTATTGAGGCACCCCATTTATGACTCTCACATTTTCCCTGGCTTTTACCAAGGTGGGATCTCTGAGTTGAGCAGTCCCGAAATTATCCCTTGAGACCTCTAGGTCCGGCAAAGTAGACCCTTCCTCTTGTTCCTCCGTTTCACCAGCCAGAACAGCTAGGGGAAAATTATCACCATTCTCCGTGGTCACCCCTATGGCTGGAACCATGGAATCAGGGTCAAATGGCTCCGGGTACACATGGTATACATCAACATCATTATTAATATTTACCGTGGCGGTGACATGTTTCTGCCACAAGTCCAAGAATAGGGGGAAGTCTCTCCCTAGGATCACCGTATGTAAGAGGGACCTGACCACACCCACCTCATGTGAGGCAATACCATAAAGAGTCTCGAGCTTGACTAGGGCAGTTGGGTATTCCTTGGTGTCCCCATATACACACAAGACCCCTACCACGCGTCCAGTGAGTGATGTAGGGTCAATCAGACTGGCGTGCACCAGTGTGACCAGACTCCCTGAGTCCAGGAGAGCCGTTACCGGATAGTCATTCACCTTTAGATGACACAGCTGCCGATCAGTCTCTGACTCAGTCTCTGCAGAGCACACAGGCCGGGCAAACAACGACCTCCGCCTAGCTGTGTCGCACTCCATCGGCTCAACTGTAAGGGGACAGTTTGCGGCAACATGCCCAGGTCCGTGACACCGCCAGCACAGTATGCGGCCCCGGTCCCCTTGAGCCTCTTCCCTGGACCGGGCTGTCCATTTGGGTCCTTTCCTCCCCAAAGAGTCCCCCTCTGAGCTACCACCCTTTGGGACACTTTTCACCCCCCTTATATATGGGACAGTCTTACCAGATGTTCCGGACGAGGCACTGTCCCTGGGCTTGGAGCGTCCCGGGGAGGCTGCTTGAAGCAAGTCCTCGGTGGCTTTGTACCTTTCGACCAGGTTAACCAGTTGCTCAGCATCTTTGGGGTCGCCTTGTCCAACCCAGCGCTGGATCCCAGGAGGCAAGGAACGGACGAACTTGTCCAAGACGACTCTTTCCACTATTTGCGCAGGTGTAGACTCCTCGGGTTGTAGCCATTTTTTCACCAAGTGGATCAGGTCGTACATCTGAGAGCGTGCGGGAAGATGGTCCGAAAAAGTCCAGTTGTGCACCCGTCGGGCTCGCACATTCGTGTTTACTCCTAAGCGAGCCAGGATCTCGCCTTTTAACTTCAGATAGTCCTTGGCGTCTTGCTCACTGAGGTCGAAATACGCCTTCTGCGGCTCCCCAGTTAGGAACGGCGCCAGCACTTCAGCCCACTGAGCCATCGGTAGCTTCTCTTGCTCGGCCACTCTTTCAAAGACCCGTAGGTAGGCCTCGACGTCATCTGTACGCGTCATTTTCTGCAGGGAAGACTGCACGGCAGCACGGGTGGTGGTAAGCGAGCTTGGCGTTCTCTGCACATTTTGCGCCACAGCCAGGACCTGCTCTTGGAGTTGCTTATTAATGTGTTGCTGCTCCTTTAAGGCGAGACGGTTCGCTTCTATGAGCAGGGCATTGGTTTCGGCCTGGGCCCTCATGGCCTCCTCATGCACCTTCTGCTGGTTCGCTGTCATCAGCTGAAGGCTACTGTTTGCCTGGATAAGCTGTTTTAAAAGTTCATCCATCCTGGTGGTCTCTGATTGCTGCGCAGCTGCAGCTTTCACCCAGGACATAGACGTAAGCAGTATCCAAGTACTTTACATGATTAATTTGTAAAAGTATATAAATGGCCCCTACAAAAAGTTTTGTAAGAAGCTATTTCATGTAAAACCCCCTTCAAAAGACAAGGGGACACTCCTGCAATCTGGAGAAAAAAATGTTCAGTCTCCTGAAGTGACAAGCCTTTTTCATTATAAGAATTGTTAATCTGTGGAATAGCTGACACCGGATCTGGTCACAGCAGGAACAGTTGAGGGCTTCAAGTAATGCTGAGACAATTACTTGCAATAAGATAAAATTAATACCTATATAGATATATAGAATTTTTTTTTAAATGTTAAACCAATCAGATCACCACTTGGGATTAAGAGTGCAATGTCTCCTTTTAGGGTTGATGGGTTCATGACTTATGGAATATGTCAAACTCAAGGCATACAGGACAAATCCAGCCTGCCATGACATTTTATGTGGCCTGCGAGAGCTTAGGCATTATGAGCATGGAAGTAGAAGGTCTACAGTAGACATTGAAGGACCAGCTCCCCCAGAGGTTGCAGCCAGCGCTTCCCAGATGTGGATATGCCAGCACAGGGAGCAGACACCTCTTGAATTCAGAACTCCATCGTGCATCTTTTTACCTCTCTGTTTAAAAATATACAGCTGGTGTTACAGCTTTACCCAGATACCTTAGCCACTCTCCAAGGCAGGAAACCTTAGAGATCTTGACCATTTACAGTCCACTAGACATACCATGACCCTTTGAGGGCAACCATAGTGCTGGTGTTGCCCTCAATGAAATTGAGTTTAATACCCCTTACCTATGGTTCCGTATTTCTGAATCAATAGGGAGATCCAAAGTTTTAAAATTATCTGTATCCTTTTATTTCATCCACATTATCTCCCCGTCCTTAGATGAACTTGATTGACATACTGTGTATCTTTTTTCAGCTGTAATAAATAACTATATAGCAGTCAAATTCTTAACATCTTCTAAAGTCTGACAAAGACCTGAAACTTTCTTTTTAAAACAACATACATTCAAAACCACACAGGAATAGAAAAATGAATAAAAAAAGTTTATATCCTAGACTGGCCATAGTATAATCTGGATATTCCTATACATTTTGAGTTTTTCTATTGCTATTTGTTTTCAGGTCTAAACATGATATGCTGATTTACTTTAATGCATATCTTCCTGGAGATCAGAAGTCTCCTGAAGTAGGTTGGTGCTTTCCTTTACACAGCTGTTGAGTTATAGAAGTTGTCTTCCTCTAACAATAAATTACTGTTTGAGAGGTCCCTTGATAATCTACCAGTGTGTCAGGGACCGCAGAACCAAGATAGAATGACAGGGAAAGACAGACAATGTGAGCCCTTGCGCTATGCCCCCCAATGCTGTCCCTGCTTACTTGCCGGCCTGATCCCAAGCGGTCGATGACAACTGGACAACAGTCCCTTAGCTGGCAAAGTGAAACACTGAACAAGGCAAGACAGAAAAACACAATAAAGAATAGTTATGCACAGAGGTGGGAGGCAAGAAATGAAAGTCAAGAAGGTGGGCAAACAAGTCAGTAATCCAAGCAATACAATCCAGTGAGAAATGCCAGCTCAAGCTATGAGAGACTACTGTAAGCAATGTCTCAGAGAAAAAGTGGTCTTCTTAAGAGATATCAGAGTTCGGGTCCAGTACGTGATTGGACTAGTCCTTTGACATCCAAGCCACACAGAACTCAGGCTGGCAAGGAAAAAAGAAGAGTAGTGAAGGCAACTGTCAATCACCACTCAGTTTAAATTATCTGCACCAGCACTAGAGCTAGCAGAAATAACCAGATGGTGTGGTGGAGAACCACACAGTCAGTACTGGAATCAGTACTGGAGTTCAGACTAGTACAAAGAAGAACTCCATGGGCAGAGGACTGTGCTGCGGCCTGAACAGGTATAGTCCTTACACAGGGGTATTGCAGATTGATTTATTATTGAAAGGTGTCTGTCTCATTACTAACTACAGGGCTGCCATCAGTCACCTATTAACCGTTTCAGGTCCCATAACAACCAAATCAAATGGGACCCCCACCCAATATTTCCTATTTTTTTTAACATCAGTATTCCCCTTTTTGATTAGGGCCCCTGACAGGAGTACTGCCCGTACGGTCCCTGATTAACTACAAAACAGTTTTTGGATGTAACTATTGGAAAAAAAATTGTCTTGCTGTTGATATGGCAGACATCATCTGTTAAATCTCCTTTTAAATATAGTCTTGGTCTAATGATAGTGGTCCATTGAATCATTTATTTGTGTTATTTAGTCACTAGGTTAATAAAATGTGTATAAATTGTTTTTCTTATTCCAAGAATGCTTTACAATAACATGTACATGGGACACAAGGACACAGAAAATACACAGAGTGAATCTTCAAGTCTGCAAAACCTACTGGAATGTTCACTGATACTGTAAATGACGGGGCCCCAAAAATAATCAGAAGACAGTGAAAGAGCACTGACATTTTGAAAAGTGTAGAAAAAAAATAAATCTAGGAAAAAGCAATGTTCTATAATAGATATAACTGTTTAAAGAAGACTTATCAGATCTCCAGACTTAAATGCTGCAGTAAATACTTATTGCTCGTGAGATTACAATTCTGGAATATACCGCATTTTCTGAGAAATCTGTGATTTTCTGTTATTTGTCCTCGAAATACATTGGGTACGGAAAGTATTCAGACCTCTTTACATTTTTCACTCTTTATTTCATTGCAGCCATTTGGTAAGATCAAAAAAGTTAATTTGTTTTTTGCTCGTTAATGTACACTCTGCACCCGTCTTGAAAGGAAAAAAACAGAAATGTAGATATTTTTGCAAATTTATTAAACAAGAAAAACTGAAATATCACATGGTCTTAAGTATTCAGACCCTTTACTCAGTATTGAGTAGAAGCACCTTTTTGAGGTACTACAGCCATGAGTCTTCTTGAGAATGATTCAACAAAGTTTTCACACCTGGATTTGGGGATCCTCTGCCATTCTTCCTTGCAGATCCTCTCCAGTTCCCTCAGGTTGGATGTGAACATTGGTGGACAGTCATTTTCAAGTCGCTCCAGAGATGCTCAATTGGGTTTATGTCAGGGCTCTGGCTGGGCCAGTCAAGAATGGTCACAGAGTTGTTCTGAAGCCACTGCTTTGTAATTTTAGCTTTGTGATTATGGTCATTGTCTTTTTGGAAGATGAACCTTCGGCCCAGTCTGAGGTCCAGAGCACCCTGGAATAGGTTAACATGTGTTCACTGTTGGGATTGTATTGTGCAGGTGATGAGCAGTGCCTGGTTTTCTCCACACATACCGCTTACAATTAACAACAAAAAGTTCAATCTTCGTCTCATCAGACAAGAGAATCTTATTTCTCATAGTCTGGGAGTCCTCCATGTGTTTTTTGCAAACTGTATGCGAGTTTTCATATGTCTTGCACTGGGGAGAGGCTTCCGTTGGCACACTCTGCCATAAAGCCACGACTGGTGGAGAGCAGCAGTGATAGCTGACTTTTTGGAACTTTCTCCCATCTTCCTACTGCATTTCTGGAGCTCAACCACAGTGATCTTGGGGTTCTTCTTTACCTCTCTCACCAAGGCTCTTCTTCCACGATTGCTTAATTTGGCTGGGCGGCCAGGTCAAGGAAGAGTTGTGGTCGTCCCAAACTTCTTCGATTTAAGGATTATGGAGGACACTGTGCTCTTATGAACCTTGAGTGCTGCAGAAATTCTTTTGTAACCTTGGCCAGATCTGTGCCTTGCCACAATTCTGTCTCTGAGCTCCTTGGACAGTTCCTTAGACCTCATGATTCTCATGTGCTCTGACATGCACTGTGAGCTTTAAGGCTTTTCCTAATCAAGTCCAATCAGTTTAATTAAACACAGCTGGACTCCAATGAAGGAGTAGAACCATCTCAAGGTGGATCAGAAGGAAATAGACAACATGTGAGTTAAATATGAGTGTCACAGCAAAGGGTTTGAATACTTAAGAACATGTGATATTTCAGATTTTCTTGTTTAATAAATTTGCAAAAATATCTACATTTCTGTTTTTTCTCTCTTCATATGGGGTGCAGAGTGCACATAAATAAGCAAAAAAATGAACTTTTTTGATCTTACCAAATGGCTGCAATGAAACAAAGAGTGAAAAATTTAAAGGGGTCTGAATACTTTCCGTACCCACTGTATGTAACTAAAATTAAAACTGAGTGCTACCATTTCCTTTGTCCCTACACCATCTGACATTGTCCAACCAGTGCTGACAAAGCCAGACTGTAAAGAGCCCTACTGTACTGACAATGTGAATGCTTACACACAGTTGACACTTTACTGAAACATTTTCAGATGTTGAATGGCAGAATGCAGAGTGAACAATGCCTTGGCATGAGGAATGCAAATACACAGCCCAGTCACATGATTATGACAATTTCCTACTTTTGATGTTGACAGGTAGCTCATGAAGATAGTCACATGTGGCGAGCTGGCTTGGAGGGTATATAAGGAGTGCGACTGGCTGTCTGCACACATATTCCTCACTGTTATCATGGGTGAAAGGGGTGATTTAGCAGATTTACAAAAAGGGATGATAATTAGCTTCCAGGCCAAGGGTGACCGTATTTCTGAAACTGTGCAGTTTGTGAACTGTTCGTTTGCTGCTGTGGTGGAAGCGCATTAAGAGTGGACAAATTACATTTCAAATAAGGGGTTTGGAAACTATGTAGCACAAAGTGAACATCGGCTACGAAGGTGTGTGATGTTGGACCGACACGCTATAGTGGAACAGCTCACAGCCAAAATGATCCATGGGGTTACCAAACATGTTTAAAACAAACATTTCAGCAAACCCTACTCCATACTGTACAGTGTATAAGTTAAAGCTAAATGTTACACAATTTATTTGCCATCACATAGATTTTTTTTTAGTATTCTTGTTAGGCAACTCCAGTCAAAATTTCCTTACTTTACCTGTTTCTCCATCACCTGCAATTTTGGACACCTTTGGGTAACACAATGCAATACTGAGAAATTGTCCATTGCCTCTTGGATTATCCACAGTGCATGGTTACTCTGCAGCATTACCTTGAGCCCCCTGGATATTTGCACAATTTATACATCCTCTTCTAAAATAACCTAAAATAAAAAGTACTTATTATTCAGATACCTGTTAGGCTTGTAGTAAATCTAGGGTGGAGCCCAGGCTACTAAAACTTTAAGCTAAATAAGAATTTGGGTTAATAAAAAAGGCTAATGCTCTGTTGACATCATATTTTGTCCAGATTTAAGCAACTGTTTGTCACATGGTTGCATATCTCTGTCACTGACTATCATTATAAGAATAGTACAGTGCACAGAATACATTTTTGTGGGATGCTTTCCAATACAATTAAAGACACGCTATGGATATGTGTAGGTCAAGAGCATTTTCCAACTTGTAAATTGAACATACACCCAAAATACAACGAAGGACATGTATGAAAACTCTCTAGGTCTAAGACTGTCTTTGTTGCCCATAGAAACCAATCAGAGCTCCCCTTGTATTTTTCCAGTGCACTATATGAAATGAAAAGGGAGCTCTGACTGGTTATTATGGGTAACAAAGAAAGTCTTAGACCTAGACAGTTTTCATACAGGAGGCCCAATGTGAACATAACTTTGCTTTTGACAAAAAGAAAATGTTGACCTGTTGCCTGGTGTTTTATTGCAAAGTGGGTAATGTCAAGAGTCAATAGGAGGAGGTGGCAAAATATATTAAAGGGAATCTGTTGCCAATTTTTTTTTTACTTATTTAATTAAGCCCCTGATCCATATGCTTTTCCTCTCAGTCGTTTTTATTTCCTGATTGTAGATTTCTCAATTCGGCCGTCTATATATGATTGTGGGGAAGACATTCTTGCTTGCACTGCTGTAACAGCAGTCAGAGAGATACTTTACAGCAGCTTCATGCACATAGGATTCTTAAGACAGATTCTGTCCCATAGACTTGTATAGGATAGTTTTCACTGTGAAGGGAGGGGAGAGGGGGAACTGTGACCATCTCCTCTTGTCACTGGTGGATTCGGTGTTATCTGTACACAATGGTGTCTCCTTTCAGTTTGACCCTGCTTTTACTGATAATGAGCACACTGCTGAAAAGCTCTCTAGGAAGTGTCAGACGATTATTAGGCTTAGTGGCCAAAGTGAAAACTGCAGGACTTAAGAATTCTTAAAAAGATACTGAACGTGATATGGAAAATTAAAAAAAAAATAACCAAAAATTCCTAAAAAAGATGTGTTTAACATAAAAATGTGAGTTAAACAATAAGACATTTTTTGATGACACATGCCCTTTAACTTAGAACATGTTAAAATGTCATATAATATTATGAGAGTGCTGCCCTACAGTAATGCAGTCAGGACAAAAAAGATATATTAGCCGACTTTTTAGTATTGGCATGTACAGTATATAACCAAGACTCAATATTTTTGTATATGTAGAGTGTCACTTGTGGTAACAGGGACAGTGACCTGAAGGTATATGCTGCTATCCAAATGATATGAAGCCAAAACAGCAGGAAAAGATTTACTTTAAAGTGCTTCTGCACATGGACTGAAGACATGCGGAGTCAAGCCACAGAAATGGAAATGCATTCACTGAATGCAGAGCTCATGATGATTTTACTCAGGTGAGTCACTTTTAATTGTTTGTCTAGTAAAAACAAATTCTATGTCATTGGGGCCAGAGTGGTCCAAAATAGAGAAAAAAAAACGAATATTTATCCAGCTGTACCCCACTGCTGTTGCTTTCGAGCTCCCGGCAACTTACTGCTCTCAACTTCCAGGTTCTCGTCCTGATAAGACTTATGGTCAGTGAATGGAGTGTGAGACTATCCTTAATAAATCCTACTTGATCTTTGTTGATTAGGAAGGGTAGAATGTCATTAATTCTATTTGCTAGGATTTTAGCAAAGAATTTTATATCACAATTAAGTAGGGATATGGGTCTGTAATTTGAGACTTGATCAGCAGCCTTGCCGGTTTGGGTATAGTGGATAACCACTGCAGAGAGCATTTCTTTAGGGCTTCTCCTTTGTTAATAATGGATTGAAAGGTAGAGGAGAGATACGGCGCTAAAGTGGGGCAGAACAATTTGTAGTATTCGTTTGTGAAGCCATCTGGGCCAGGGGCCTGTTAAGCTTGGTGGACCTAATTGTGGCTTCAAGTTCCTAGGGTGTAATTGGTTCGTTTAACAATGCCAGGCGGTCTTCTGACAGTGTGGGGAGGTTGATTTGGTCCAGAAAGGCGGAAATATTTGATTTGTTTACCTTAGGGGTTTAAGGTCTTCTTTTAAGTTGTAAGAGAGAATGATAATATTGTGCGAAGGCATTTGCTATGAGTTGGGGTCATATATTTTGAGTTATTGGAGTTGGTGATAAAAGGGATTTTACTCTGGCATGCAGGGTTTTAGTTCTGTTGGCTAGAAGTTTAGAAGGGCGGTCACCATGGATATAGAAGGTCCACTTAAGTTTAGATAGTTGGGCTTCGTACCGAAATAAGTAAAGGGAACGTAGTTTGTTTCTACTAGCAACTAATTTGTCTTTGGTGGAGGGTGAGGAGTCCAATTTAAATTGATTATCTAGGGTCTTGATTTCTTGGAGAAGATCGTTAATGGCTTTTTCCCGTTTGCGTTTTTCTCTAGATGCTAAACGGATAAAGACCCCCCTAATGACTGCCTTGTGAGCGCACCACAAAGTTTCCATTGATGGGGCTGAGGGAGAGTTCAGTTCGAAATATTCTGAGAGGGCATCTTGGATCTCTTTGGCAATAGAGGGAGATTTTAACAAGAAATGGTTAAGTCTCCAAGTGTTGAAAGCGTATGCGGGGGATGAATCGGCCAGTGATAGAAAGACGGGCGCGTGGTCCGACCAAGTGGCAGTACCTATCTCGGCATCTTCAACATTACCTAGGGCGTTTTTATCAACTAGGAAGTAGTCGATTCGAGAGTGGGTGTTCTTTGAATGTGAATAAAAAGTGAAGTCAACTTCCCCTGCATGTCTGTATCGCCAAGGATCGTGCAAGTTTTCCTGCCATAGGAAGTTCTGAAGTTCCGGGGCATAGTGAGAGCTGCCTTTGGATCTGTCAATTGATTTATCAATTACTACATTGTAATCTCCGCAGATCACCATGTTTTGCCTCTAACATTTTTTTTGCTCTAAGTATGGTTTTTAGTGACAAAGGAAACTTGGCGATCGTTGGGGGCATACAGAGTGAGAAGGGTATAGGGAATGGAGTTAATTTTGCAGTTTAGTATGATAAATCTGCCTTGTGTGTCGATCACGGAATCAAGTAGTTGAAAAGTTACTGTGTTCTTAATAAAGATGGCTACCCCAACTTTTTTAGAATCAGTGGAGGAAAAGAAGGAGTGAGGAAAGAGTTTGTGTTTTAACCTAAAAGAGTCAGAGGTTTGTAAGTGCGTCTCTTGCACACATAGTATATCCACTTTGTTTTTAACAGTGTCCCTCCATAGTGAGGAGCGTTTATGCGGGGAGTTGAGCCCGTTTACATTCAAGGACATAATCTTAATCCCCATAGTGACGTATAGCGAAAATATATAGCAATCTTATTCCTAAAGCATAGTACTGTAGTGACATTCTGGCTAACAAACTAGAAACATGTAAAACATTAATGCGAACCTTGACCATAGAGATGGTCAGCAACATCTGGGAAAGCTCCTTACAGAAGGAGTCGGAGAAAGGGGCAGAGTCCTGAGGGGGAGCCTGCAAAAAAGAGGTTAGTTGAAAAACCAAAAGGATATGCAGTTCTTGAGATAGAGGAAGCACCTAGGGAAGACAAGCTGTTTGCTTAGAATTATAGTCACTCGTTTGATCTGTTTCTGGAGCGACGGGTTTTGTCCGACCAGATGGGTGAGATGATGCCTGGCCTGTTATCTCCCTTTTTCGAGGTGGTGCTGGACGGAGTGGAGATAAGACCCCAGGACAGTAAAGTCTCCTTGGCTACCTTAGGGGTGTTGCTGATCTCGGTTGCGGAGTCTGGTGATTATGAGCTGTTCGGGGAAGCCCCAGTGGTATGGAATGTTATTGTCTCTTTGGACTCTTGTTAGAGGAGCGATTTCTTTCCGGCGTAGCATAGTGCCTGCTGAGAGGTCTGGATATATGGAGATGTCCCTGAATCTTTCGGGTAGGTTGGAGGCGTTGCGGACGGTTGAGGAACTGTTCTTTGACCTTGAAATAATGGATTCTGGCGATCACGTCTCTCGGGAGGGAAGGAGACAGGTGTTTAGGTTCTGGGAGCCTGTGAATCCGGTCTATCATGAGGTCTTGATCTGTAGCCTCCGGTAGTATAAGAGCCATTAAATCGGTTAAGAATTGGGGCAATGACTCTGGAGGGACCGATTCTGGAACACCGCGCAGTCGTATATTGTTACGCCTTGAGCGATCTTCGAGATCAAGGACTTTGGAAGATAGTTTCTGGACCTCGTCTTCCAGAGCGGCGTTGGCGTCAATGAGTTGGTTGTGAGACTTCGCAAACTCCACCATTTTCCTCTCAACCTGATCCGTTCTAGAGATGAGAGCCTGAATGTCCATCCTGAATTCCCCCATCATCTGCTTGAAATCGGTTTGGAGGGTTTCTCTGAATGAAGAGAATAAGCGTTGCAGGGTTTGCTCTGAGGCGCAGAAAGAATCCGTGTGGTGTTGATGATCCATATCTACCGATCCTGTCTGGAAGAGGCTTGAGAAAGCGTGGGGACACGTTGCGCCTGTCTCTGCTCTGCGAGCGGGTAGAAGGGGTCTGAAAAAATTCGGTTAGTTTAGTGGGTTGGGCTTTTCCACCTTTCTTTGAATTGCCCCCCATTGAGAGTAATGGGTGTGATTTTTTTTTTTTCCCTTATAATTTATTTTATTTTCACCTGATCTTGTGACTCTTTAAGGGGGAGTATGTTACCAGAGTGCACACAGTGCTAATAGTGTTTAAGTCTCAACAGTGAGGGTACAGTGTTATAAAGTACTTTCGGAGGCTGAGGGTATTTATACAGGTTTTGTTGAGTTGTTGAGAATGTTAGAGAGCATATGAGTCTGGTCTGTCTGTGTGCTGTGAGAAGATTAGTTATGGACCAGGTCTTTATTGCTTGATAGCCAGTAGCACAGGCTATATTGGGATGGGGAGAAGGTACACTGGAAGAACGTTTAAGCAGTGATGCACTGGTAAGTGCAGGAGGTAGTAAAGTCCCGCTTTGGTAGGGGCAGAGTGCCTGGGATCAATGGTTTCCAGCTGCGTGGCTGAGTTTATAGAGTTAAAGTTGGGGGGTGACGGGGCACTGTCTCAATCCCCGCTCTGCTTCACGGTGATACCGGGAGGTTTCGGGTCTGTAGGAGAGCAGACACCACCAGCTGATTCCTCTGGGAGCTGCTCTCAGCAGGGCAGGAGGGTATTTTGGCTCACAGGCCTCGCTTATCTTCCCAGGGGCTGACAGTCTCACTTTAAGATGGCGGTAATGAGTTTGCTGGGGGTCGGCTTTGTGGCTGTGGTTTTAGAAATTGGGGTTGTGGGGTGATGCTGCACTATCCCACTCACCCCTCTGCTTTATTGCGACGCCGGGGGCTTTTGGGGCTATATGAGAGACGTTGCCTCCAGCACTGTCCTCTTGGTGCTGCTTTCAGCCGGGCAGATAGGTGGAGAGGAATTTTGGCACCGGGCCTCGTGCATCGTCACAGGGGCTGACAGACCCACTTTAAGATGGTGGAGGTGTTTGTTCTGTGGGCGCCGCCCGGGACATCAGAGGGCCGCGCAGCGACGGAGCAAGGACAGCGGGTCTGCCGTCGAAGAACTTGGGCCTCAAGGCACAGCAAGGTAGGGTAATAGAATGATCTCCTAGAGATCTAGTGTGTGGTGAGCGACGGCCTGAGAGTGCCGGAGGTAGTGTGGGAGCGCAGGCCTCTTGTGCAAGATGGCGGAGTGACGAGGCTCCGTCTCGCAATCCGCGCGGTCAGCCGGCAATACCTGCCTCCTCAGAGTGGTTGGTGAGTGCTCACCTCCGGTTATCTTCTTTGGCGGCCGCTTCTGCTTCTGGTTCGGCAGGTCGGTGAGTGCGCCGCTGTCCTAGATGCTGCTCTTTTCTCAGGGCCGCGCTGTCCCGTTGTAAGATGGCGCCTCCGCAAGAGCTGGAGTACCGATCGGGAGATGCAGGGCCGTTCGGTGCCGGGATTTCACCCTCGTCGCCGGGAATTCAGGACCACGGGGTCTCGGCAGGTTAGGTCATCCACCGGTTATAAGAAAGGAGCAAACCAGGGTTTATTTGGGCAGTTTTCGTGCGTCTTCCCTCGGAGCCTCTGCTTCACACGTCCGGCAGCATGCAGGACCAAGCCACGCCCCGAGTGTGAGACTATCCTTTGTGTCGGGACAAGAGCTTCAACAACCTATGACCATTGTCACTGCAGTATGGTAACACTTCTCAGTCAGATGAATCAGATGTTACAGCCATCTGACCTTAACTATCTTTCTGACTGATCAGCCTCTCAATGTTGATAGACATTGTACACTAATGCTGCTCACACTTTCTCTCTGTTAAATAAAGCCTAGCTCCAATACTTGGCTGTTTCTACTGTGTCACTGTTACAGTCTTTTACAGGCAAATTATATTACTTTTTCATTTTCTGTCATATGGTGAGTAGTGTTGAGCGATTTTTATCGACAAAGTTGAAATCGGCAAGGTTTTTATGGTGATCGAAATTTCCAGATCATGCGATAATTAAGGTTAAAATCTGAGCATCATCTATTAAGATCGCGCCTTTTTCGGCGCTTCCTGTAATTTTGGCAGCCAGCAAATCAGATTACAGAATAGAGCAGGGTGAGATGTGTGTGCGACGTCATGACTGGGATGTGTATGGTTGCGATTGGCTGGAAAAATCACATGACCTTGTTTTACATAGAACAGCGTTTCCTGTTTCAGCCTCAGTGTCTCTCAGCGTCTCATAGGGATAGGACGTGCGCTCTGCCTGTGGCCAAACAGCTCAGAGAAATTAGTCTATTTCTGCACAGAGAAACCTCTACTATTAGCTGTGATCCTTCCAATTTAGTTAGATTAGAGATTTGAAGATTTTATGTAGTTAGCTAGAGAAATTTAAAGCAGCATCTACCGCTGTAAATTCCAGGCGGTGGGAGGGGGGGGGGGGGGGCCCGGGGGCGAACACGCAAGCTCATCTAAAAGAACATGGAAAATTCACCAAGACTTAGTGTAGCTTTGTAGTGGAATATCTTTATTATTAACGTTTCTATTGAAAATTTCCCTGGATATTGGGCAGCCGAATTATTTTGGGATAACACATTTCTAGTAATGCAGGTCTCTTTTTTAGCGCAAACTCCACTTTATTTCAAAAACATTTCAGTGGGTTTTCTTTTTAAATTTTTACCCATTACACCTGGACGGGATATATCCCCCTTGGGTTTAAATTACTACGAAATCTTGTAGTCAGCACGGTTGTTTGTTGCCAAAAATCCCGTGTACGTACAAAAACAAACAGTTACGTTTTTTTTTTGACTTTTGCGCACCCACATTTATTGACGCAAATCTACGTAACTTTAAACGCAATTCTTATTCCCCCACAGGTGAATTAAAAGGGTGAAAAAAAATATGTTTTTAACCAAAACCAAACATTTAGTTTTTTTGACTTTGCGCCCCAAAGCATTGTTCATTGACGCAGCATTACGAAAATTCTTAAAACGCAATTCAAAATTTCACCCACAGTGAATTAAAAGGTCAAAAAATATCGTTTATTAACCAAAACAAAAAACGTTACGTGTTTTTTGATTTTTGCCCCCACATTTTCTTTGACGGCATCTACGTAAATTTTAAAAAGAAATTTCTTGTTCCCAAAGGGTAAAATTTGAAAGGTGCAAAAAATACCGTTTTTTATATTAAAACAAAACATTAGGTTTTTTGATTTTTGCACACCCAGATTTTTTTGAGCAGCATCCCGTAAATCTTAAACAGCAATTTATAGCCCCCACGGGTTAATTGAAAGGCAAAAAATCGTGTATTATACAAAACATAACAGATACAGACTAACAGACCCTTTTCCCGGCTTTTTTTAAAATCTGGGGTCAACGGGTTTTAAAGGGTATACTGCGGTCCGGGACAGGTTTTAAAAATGCCATGAAACAAAATGGGGTTGAAAGACCCTTTTTGCGGCACTTTTTTAAATCGGGGGGGTCAGCAGTTTGGGGGCCATGCTGCGTTCCAGACAGGGATATTCAAGCCCATTCAAGTAAATGGGTTCAAAACATACTGCTTCTGGCACTTTTTAATTTGTGGGGGTGCAGGTTTTAAGGGCAGGTGGGTACAAACAGGGGGTATTGAATTTTCTGTGTTTTTTCTGTACTTTTATAACCAAGTGTGGTTTTCCTAAAATGTAGACGTATCCATTTGACGTTGTGGGTGTTTAATTTTTAGCTTCCCACTTGTTTGGGTGTAATAATGAAGGTGTTTTTTGCTCTCCCAAAAGACTTTAATGGTAACCTCATAATCGATGCCCCTATCGAAAAACCTTTTTGATACGGCCGACTATCTATGCTCGATCTCGTAGCCCAAAGCAATCGCTCAACACTAATGGTGAGAACACACCAATTCTATGTGTGGGTGAAGATTTGATCAAAATGTATTTGTATGGTGACTCCAATGGACCCTCCCCAACCCTCTCTGTCCATGTGGCTTCTAATGCTAGCCCACACCTGACTATCTTTAGTAGCCATGGCACACGAGGGCAGAATTCCCAGTCACCATGTTATTAACTGTAATAAAACCACAACTAACCAACCCTACAACAAGTTTTTTCGCTACATTTCATGGCGCCTTTTTTGGGTGCTTTGTCCTGTAGATAAAAGATGTTAGGAAACAATATATACGAATGATATATCAGTCCCATAACTTGTCGCCTATCTTAAGCCACAGTGGGGTTTTTTGTTGTTTTGGATTACTCTCCCCTTTTACAAATGTTTTCCGTCCATGTACAGCACTTCAAAGAAGTCTTTTTGCTATCTTTTCCCAGTTCATAAACTCCCCAAAAGAAGGCAAATTTTGTATTTTGAATTGTTCATAAAATAATTTACAAAGTTACCCATCAGAAGGACAAATCTGGTCAAAAATCTAATAATATCTGGCCCAGAAATGTCAGCCCCAACAAAATCCTCAACTTCTTCTGAATTTGTTTGCTTAACATTACTGGATACAATTTTTTTGGGAAAACTTAGAAAAAACCCCAATGACTGCTCGTAATCACTTCTATAAACAAATGGTAAAATTTACAAATGGAGATGACCGCAATTGCAGCTGCTTAAGGGTGGAAAAAAATTATTTTATTTCATTTTAAATTTTAAACTTCAATATACATAACTCTGCCCGCTTTGAGCCGTGGACATTAATTCTGGGACCCCTTGATTTTAAAATTTATAGACATCTGTGAGCCAGTGATAAAGCAATGTAGTTCTCAAGCTTAGAACAATAAACACTGAGGTTATTAAATCATTTTTAGCTTTTGTTATTGCAGCACCCAATAAAAATCTGCCCTCGACTGAATTAAAACCCTTTAAAAATTGTTGTGGGAAATTTTTAAACTAAGATGAATATGATTTACAAATAGCGCTAATCACAGCCGTACTAAGAATGACAACATCCTGATGGGATCCAAGAGTCTGAAAGGGGTAAAAAAAATGAACATTTCTCCTTCACAGCCTATGGACTGCACCTGTATCCTTTGTTGTTGCCTGATATTGTAAATGTACAGATACTGACTGAAATATTACTAATGTGTATTTGTAATGGAAAGTATATATACTGTGTTGCACTGTATAGACGTTCTGTTCTCTTGGAAGTTGGCTGGTGGGGGCCATGGTGCCCTGTGGCAGTACCAGAAACTAGCTTTGTTAGGTGGATAAAGAAGTTAGACTGTTTGGGAGGCAGCTACTAAGGGAGGCTTAATGGTCAAGCTACTGAACATGGTAAGTTACAGGGTTTTTTGGACCTAACTGCTGAGAGTCTACATACTAGACAATGAGAGTCTACATAATAGTGAGGTAGCAAGCTGTTCCTTTTGCAGGGAAGAACTTGTACCGTGGTGCGGGAGCAGTGGTAAACAAGAGGTTAGGGCATGTGATCATTACTGGTCAGGGCTAGTGTTGAGCGAGTACGTTGGCCATCGACATCGGTCGATGGTCGATAGTCGGCCATCATCAACAAGATAGTCGATAGTCGATGGTAGATTATGATCGATGACCATTAAAGTCTATGTGAGAGCAACAACACCTTCATTCTTACACCCAAACAGGACTGGAGAAGCTGGAATTAACATCCACAACAGTCAAATGGATACGTGCTACATCTTAGGCAACACACTTAGGTTATAAAAGCCACAGAAAAAAATCACACACCCATTCACTATCCCTGTCTTGTACCACACATGACCTTAAACCTGCTTGACCCACAAAATTAAAAAGTGCCAGAAGGCAGTATGATTTGAACCATCATTGTACTTGAACTGGACATTGAATATCCCTGTCCTGGAACGCAGCATGAGCCCCAAACCTGCATGAGCCCCAGATTTAAAAAGTGCCGGAAAAAGGAGTCTTTCAACCACCATTTTAGTTGAACTGGACATTAACTATATCTGTCCTGTACCGCAGTATGACCATTAAACCTGTCTGACCCACAGATTAAAAAGTGCTGGGAAAAGGAGTCTTTCAACCACCATTTTAGTTTCACTGGACATTGACTATACCTGTCCTGGGCCGCAGCATGAGCCCCAAACCTGCATGACCGCAGATTAAAAAGTGCCGGAAAAAGGAGTCTTTCAACCACCATTTTAGTTTCACTGGACATTGACTATACCTGTCCTGGGCCACAGCATGAGCCCCAAACCTGCATGACCCCCACATTTAAAAAGTGCCGGAAAAAGGAGTCTTTCAACCACCATTTTAGTTTCACTGGACATTGACTATACCTGTCCTGGGCCACAGCATGAGCCCCAAACCTGCATGACCCCAGATTAAAAGTGCCGGAAAAAGGAGTCTTTCAACCACCATTTTAGTTTCACTGGACATTGACTATACATGTCCTGGACCACAGCATGAGCCCCAAACCTGCATGACCCCCAGATTAAAAAGTGCCGGAAAAAGTAATCTTTCAACCACCATTTTAGTTTCACTGGACATATACTGTCCCTGTCCCGGGTAGCGCTTGCCCCTCCGTATGAGTGCGGACCAATTGAGCTTCACTTGAAATACTGGTGGTTAACGCTCCTGTTCCACCCAGGTGCCCTTTTTCTTGGCATTCTTTTTCTCATTTTACTCAACGTGCTGGAGGAAATTGTCTCTGTACTTTGTTCTCTGTCCATGCTCCATACTCCATGTCCTCTGAATAACCTACATCTGGTCAAGTTTTCCTGTACCTCCCTTGTACAATTCAGAGGAATTTGTTTACCAGCTATTTTGTACATGCAAGTTTTTTAGTAGTTTAATTCTAGAAAACACATTTTTAAAATAGGATGGAATCCACCATGTCTTTGATTCTCTTTTTTTAATTGTATTAATGGGTTGTCTCAATACAGGGATTGATAGCTATGTTAAAGATCTTGCAAAAACAAGTCATTTTGAAATATGTGTCCATTAACAGTTTCCTACCAATTCCTGTTTCTGACAGCACCATCAACCCTTGAGCCACTTTTGAAAATTGTGAAGAACAAATTCTGTTAGAAACAACATTTTTTTATAATAGGACCGTAGTAAGCTGCATGTCACGCAAAATCCCCCCAAAAATTCAAAAACATACCCATGACCACTTTTGACAATTGTAAAAAAAATGTCTGTTAGAAAAAAATTTTTTTATAAAACCTTATATAGTGCATTTCAAAGCAAAATCCCCCCCCAAAAATGCAAAGCAGACCCTTGACCCTTTGAAAATTCTGAAGAACAATTATTTTAGAAACAACTTTTTTTTATAATGGACCGTGTATTGCTGCATTTCAAACAGCATGACCCAAAAAATTATAAAAATCTTCTCAGCCATGTTAAAATTGGGGGGGGGAAAATGCCTTAAACCCACATTTCTGTTCCAAAGGCCATGATTATTGTGTATCTCACAGCTAATGCCCCCAAAAAAATTTAAATATGACTACTCACCCACTATTAAAAATTGTGGGGAGAAATGCACTTAAAAGCCCTTTTTTTTTTTCCCAAAGGGGACCATAATTATGCTTATCTCACAGCAACTTTGACCCCAAAACCATTAAAAAATGCGAAAATTCTAAAGATAAAGGGCCAAGTATAACCCCGAGGGGGTGGGGGGCGCAGTTTTTCCGCCATTTTTCCGGCGGAATCTGTGCCTGATTTATGTCGGGCCGGGGCCCGCTCATACTACAATGTAAATTTCGCTGCCCCTCGCCGTGTTTTTAGGCGCGTGGGGTCCAGGCGCATGCGGGGGCTGTCCTTGATTCCCCCGGAGGGTAGTGGCGGTCAAACATCTAGTAAAGGCCCCCGCCCTGGCCAGTGTGTTGGGCCAGTGGGGGGCCCAAGGGCGCGTGCGGCGCTCCCGGCCTATGATTCGCTGCCGGAGTGGGGGCGCATCATACAGGGGGGGGGAAAAAAATTTTTCCTGCGCCTCGCCGTGTGTGTGGGGCACAGTGCGGGGGCAGGGCGCAGTGCGGGACTTGGCGCCGTGCGGGCCGAAGAACATTGATGGGACGGCCCGGAACAGCGAGAATTATCCGATGTCGGTGCGAAAGTTGTCAAAAAATCCCCCTTTTTTGGGGTTTAACTTTCGGGGGAAAATTTTTAAAAAAAAAAATCTTAAACTTATTTAAATTTCCAATTTCAAGAATTGGATATTAAAAATTTTGCCGGGGAAATTTAACATAAATTAAAATTTTTTAAAGCTATTCTGATTGGTCGGCAGAGCCGAAAATCAGAAAGGGGCGACGGAACCCCAAAAAAACCTATGGGGAAGTTTAGCCCAAATCAGAATCCACGCGGGTAGTTCAAAAATACAGTAAAAATGTGAAAAGAGTGATTGGTTAATTTCCGGGGACTTGGTAGCCAGCCAAAGTGGGGACGACAGAGACCCTTCAGTTTGGGGGAGAATTATTGAAAAATCGTGGACGAAAAGCCCCCCATTCTAGTCATGGAAAGTTTGACCAATCAAATCCAGGGGGGGAAAATTAAAAATACGTAAAAAGACAGAAAAGAGCTGATTGCGAGTGCGGGTGCTTGGCTATCCCAGCCAATAAACGGAGTCTTTCCCATTTTTTTCTTGGAGGTTGGGCGCATGAAATCTCGGACTCAGCCCCGGCGGCATGAAGTATTAAAAAAAATTTTTTTTTTATTTGAAAAAAATTTATCAGTAAGAGAAAAACCCCTTCTTACAAATAATGCGTTAAAAACCCAACAACGCGTTTGTCGCCCGAGACCGGCGCTAAAAGGGAAAAATTTGCAATAGAGAAAATCCCGGGAAATACGTAATTCAAATTGTTTAAGCTATTTTCCTTGGGCGGGATTAAACCCGCCAATCAAATAGGGCGACAATGTCCCCTTATAACCTATGGAGGGGAATTGACCAAACAGAATAGGAGCGACAAAGCCCCTTAAACCCAAAAGAAAAATTTGACCAATCAATTTTAAAACGGGAAGTTCAAAATACAGAAAAAGCAGAAACGAGTGTTGGTTGAAAGCGGCGGGGGCTGTCCCTTGGGGAATTAAGGGGGCGAGCTACTTTTTCATGAGTTTATGGGGAAAAGAAATTTGAGGGCGTTGTGATTGGTTTGTTAAAAGGGGGTTATTTTTGGGGACCATTTGGGGGGGGCGCCCTTCCATTTGGGGTTTTTAATGTTAAAAAAATTACAGGGAAAAAAATTTTAAAACTTAAGGGGTGTGTTTAAAAAAATTTTTTGGGGGGGAAAGTTTTTTTTTTTTTTTATTTTATTAGGGATCAAAAAGTAGGGTGCCCAAAAAAAAGTTGTTTTTTGTTTTTTTTTTTTTTTGTTACCCCCTTTTTTTATGTTTTTTTAACCCCTCAGGAAACTTCTGAAGTGTTATAATTTGATTTCGGCCAGTCGTTTTATTTTGATTGCATTTGAAAACCCATAGGAGCGTCGCTCGCCCCCATTGGTCAAAAAACGGGCCTCTTTAACTTGCCCAAAACAGAGCGCGTCAGAAATTTTTTTTCCCCCTGAAAAATTTGAGAAAGTAGTCGGGGCCTTAAAAGGCTAAAGCTGGACGAGCCCCCCCCCGGTTAAAAGGGTTTTTTTTTTTTAGGGAACCCCCCTTTTTGAAAAATGATTGGGGCAAATTTTTTTTCCCTGGGTATAGGGCATTGTCGCTCCATTTGATTTGGGAATTTCCCTCCTGGTTTAATGGGCATTGTGTCCTTTCTGTTGGTGGGGTTTTTTCCCCCAAAAGGGGTATTAACTTTGAATACTGTTTTCCCCGGGGTTTCCCTATTCCTTTTGGGAGCCCGGGCTGGGGAAAACCGGGGGGGGTTTTATTGATTTTTGTAAAAAAAAAGGGTTCTGTCTTTATTGAAATGTTTTCACTTAATAAAAATGTTTTTTTATTAATACTTCTGCCGCACGGGCTGAGCGCCGGATTTCAGTGCGCCCACTCTCCCAAAAACTATAATGGGGGGAAATAGGGTCCGCTTGATTGGTGGGATAGCCAAGCCCCCCGAGCTCGCCCAAACAGCTCTTTTTTGTCTTTTTAATGTATTTTTAACTGTCCCCCTTTGATTTTATTTTGGTCCAAACTTCTCCATAGGATATAATGGGACTTTGTCGCTCCTATTCTGATTGGTCCAAACTTCTCCAAAGGATATAATGGGTCTTTGTCGCTCCTATTCTGATTGGCTGAGCTAGCCAAGTCCCCGGTAGCTCAGCCAATCAGCTCTTTTCAGCATTTTTACTGTATTTTGAACTATCCCGCCGTGGATTCTGATTGGTCTAAACTTCCCCATAGGTTTTAATGTTTCACTGTCGCTCCTATTCTGATTGGCTGGTTTATGCCAACCAATGAGAATAGGTTTCAGAAATTGAATTACTGTATTTCCCGGCAATTTCCAATATCATAATTCTTGATATTGCGCCGTTCTAGAGTTTTGTAAAGTGTTTTTTTTTTTTTATTATGTTTATTTTTTTACGTTCAGCTCTTTTTCTGACACTGTTTTCCGCCTTTATAAAGGCGATTTTTTCGGGATCATACTCCTGCTGCACGCAGCGGAGCGCCGAGATTTCTTCGCGATCTTCGATCCGCTTCCTCGCAGGTTCCGATCCTGCTTCACTTCACCTCTGCCGGAGCATTTAGACCAAAAAAAACCTGGTCTGTCTGTCGGAGCTGCCGAGCGCTGCACTGCGCCTCGCTTTGCCGACTCGCGATCGTACATGCCTCGGAGTTTTCGAGCGCGCCTTGTCCCGCCCCGGAACGCCTACATCGCGCCCACACCGCGCCCACTGCCCGCCTCTGCATGCGGGGCGAAGCTGAGAGTGGCGAACACTGCGCCTAACGCTGAATCTCCGCGTCCGACAGCGGGATTCGGGCTGGAAGGCGCAGTGTACGCCAAAAAACGGGCGAAAAGCCCGATCATACATGTCACCCAAAGTGAGTAAATGGAATACGGTGTTGTCATGTAACCTTGGTGTCTTTTAAAGTCTCCTCACAGCAAAACCAGCAAAATGAACTGTTGGGAAAAGAGAATAAAAATTGCAGTAAGAAATGATCATTTTAAAAAACATTTTTCAAGAGGACCATTTCTGTTTGAAGAGGAATGTGAAGTAGACCGGCAACTAAATCGGTGACCTCGGCAATTGGGGCCACAACATCATCAGAGATCCATGCCTGATTCATCTTGATGAAAGTCAAACTATCCACATTATCTGCGGAAAGTCGGATGCGTTTGTCTGTAATGACTCCTCCAGCTGTGCTGAAGGTCCGCTCAGATATGACGCTGGCTGCTGGGCAGGACAACACCTCTATGGCGTGGCGAGCGAGCTCGGGCCATTCGTCCATTTTGGATACCCAGAAGTCTATTGGGTCCGGAACACATACAAAAACATCGGTGTTGAGACGCAGATAGTCGTGCACCATGATCCTAAGCTGGTCTCTGTGTGTTGGATGTGTGCCCTGCATTGCATGCGTTGGTGAGGTGGTAAATAAAGATTGCCAGAGGTCACCCATTAGGCTTCTGCCACCTTGCCTGCTGCTGCTACGGCTACTTGGCACTCTACTGCTGTCACGTCGCTGATGTTGTTCCACCGTGACATTTGGGGAACGTTAAGCAGACGCAACAGATGTCTCCAGTTGATCAATCAGCAAGGTCTCCATTTCCTGCATTTTACTCTCTATTTGGGTGGGTGGAAGGAAAGTGCTGAGTTTTGTTTTGTACCGGGGATCCAGGAGGGTGGCCACCCAGTAACTGTTGTTCATTTTGATGGCCTTAATGCGAGGATCATGTTGGAGGAAATGGAGCATCCAAGTACTCATGTGAGAGATGGAGCCTTGATTTCCCAAGCCTCTGGGTCGAGGGGCACTAGCAAACTGATCTTCCTCATCTTCCTCCTCCGCCTCAAATTCGCGCCAACCTCTTTCCAAGGCAGGGACGTCGGTAACGTCGGTGTCTAGGAATACCTCCTCCTCCTCCTCCGCTGCCTCCGGCACAGCTTCAACACAGCCCTGACTTGCCTGAGATGATGCACCCTGAGAGCTGATGCACCACCTTGCACTAGCTCTGGACCCCGAACCACTGCCTAATGAAGACCGATGAAAATTGTGAAACTGTCGGGCCTTGTGGATTTGACTGAGAGAAAGGCTCCGTGTCCGCATCTGTGTCCGTCTCCTCCTCCGTCGCCGGCGGGACCTGTTGTTTCAGAGTGTCCAACGATCATTCCAGAACTAAGATCAACACAATGCTCATGCTGACAAGGGCATTGTCCACACTGACCATTTTGGTGGCTTCTTCAAAACTGGCAAGGATGGTGCAGAGCTCTTTCACCTGCCTCCACTCTCGGTGGCTCAACACCCCGAGGTCTGCACCGCTGCTTGTCAGGCCATGTGTCACTTCGTACTGCGTAATGGCATTGCGCTGCTGCCACAATCGCTGGAGCATGTGGAGGGTGGAATTCCAGCGTTTTGCCACGTCAACAATGAGACGGTTGACGGGGAGGCCGAGCTGAGGCTGCATCGCAGCCAGGCGGGACAAGCAGGGTGCGAACGGCGGAAGTGCGAACTTAGACTTCGAGCTTTCCTCAGCAGGCAGTCCAGACCCGGGTAGCTCTTTAGAAGTTTCTGGACGACAAGGTTCATGACATGTGCCAGGCAAGGGATGTGCTCCAGCCTACCGATCTTAAGGGCGGCCAGCAGATTTCGACCGTTATCGCACACCACCTTGCCTGGCACAAGGTTCTTGGCACCCAGCCAGCGCTCGGTCTCGTTGCGGAGAGCCGTCCACAGCTCCTGACCTGTGTGTGGACAGTCTCCAAGACAGATTAATTTCAACATGGCCTGGTTTCTCTGGGCACGTGATGCCACCAGAGGACCTTGGGGGAAAGAACCCTGCACCATCCCTGTGGTTTTGAAGAGTGTGCGCCGAGCCTGAGAGCCACCGTCACCCCCAGAGACATCCACCACAGCTCACCCAGTGAGCCGTCACAGAGATTATAGCGGCCTTGGCCGTGCTTACTAGTCCATGTGTCGGTGGTCAGATGGACTTTTCCGGCCACAGATGCAGACAACGCGCTTGAAATTTTAGATGACACGTGGCTGGCCAGGGCAGGGACGGCTTTTCTGGCAAAGAAATGCCTGCTCGGCATCTGGTATTGGGGGCAGGCAAGGGCCATGATGTGGCGGAACCCATCTGTGTCCACCAGAAAGGCAACATTTCCAAGGCCAAAAGCCTGGTAATGCCGACATTCAGGCTTTTGGCTTTGGGATGGTTTGGGTTGAAGTGTTTCTTCTGCTCCCAAACCTGGAAGACAGAAGGCTGGCTGCTAGACTGGCTGCTTTACGGCGTGCAGGTCGTCAAACTGGCGGAAGGAGAAGGGATAGGATGGGTCTCTGGTGGTGCTGGTGGTACTCGGGCGACGGTGGAGGCTGAAGCGGAGGCTGATCCCTGATCATGACTCTGAGAGACATGGGCAGCTGAGGAACGCTTGGTGGTGGCGGAGGATGAGGAGGAGATAGAGGTTGTGACAGTGGTTGGAGTCCCGGCGTCGGTCTGGCCTTTTTTGGCCAAGTGTTGCCTCCATTTCAACTCATGCATTCGCTGCATGTGACTAGACATGTTGGTGGTGGTTAACCACCTAAGGTTCTTGCCTCTACTTATGCGTTTATGGCAAAGGCGGCATATGACATCGCTGGGTGAATCAGAGGCTTGCTCAAAGAAGGCCCAGGCTTTAGAGGTCCTGGACCTTTTTGACGGCGATAAGCGAGGAGCGGGGTTTGCGCTGACCGTGGCTGGCGGAATCATATCAGCGGACTTCTGCGACCGCCCTCTCCCTTTTTGAGGCGGAACCCGTACTGACACTACCCCATCGTCTTCCTCCTCGTCCAGTGATGAAGCGCTCGCTAGCAAATTCTGCTGAAAAGACCACTTTGGATCCGCAATGTCGTCATCATCATCATCAACACAGATGACTTCGTCGTCCTGACATTCTGCATCCAGGAGCTGCGGGCTACAAGCAAGAGGGACTGCAAGGCGTTGCCGACCGCCCGGGAATTTTTGCCGATTGACCGGCTTCCTTCTCCTCCTCTGATGCATCAGTAAACTGGGCATCAGAGCAGAGAAAATCATCCTCTTTGGCCTCTTGATCTTTTAACATGACTTCTGACCCCAACCGCATTTTGTCATCAAAGAGGTCTTCAGAAAATGGATTATCCACAGTGGTGGGTACACGAGTTGACATTGGGGGTGCTTCATGTTGGACGGATGCTGGTGATGCTGATGACGACATTTGTGGCCGTGACTGGGAGGACGAGAAGGTAAGACTGCTGGATGCAGGTTGCATTAACCACTGAAGGACAGATTGGCGACGCTGTTCGTTACTGAGATTCACAGGGCCCTGACCCAGCGATGACAGGCCTGACGGTCCTGCAACTGACGATCCGCTGGCATGCGTGTTGTCGCCAGCACTGGAAGGAGCACCTTCTCTTGTACCTCTACCTCCATGTCCTACCCCCCTCTTTGCTCACTTACCACCTGAATTTCACTCCATGTTTAGAAATATAAAAATTTTAGAAGGTATGGAATAGTTTTGGAAAGTCTCTTATTAAAAGACGGCAAATCACAGCTATTCTCAAATCCCTCAAATCAAAACAAAATTGCTGGATTCAAATATAACTGCAAAGTAGATCTATCAACAAAGCTGGCCTGTGTCAAAGTGAAAAAACACGTATCTGAAATGTATTCGGATAATAAAAGGTATTTTTTGGCACCTATCAATTCACCTGTGGTGACTACAAAATTGCTGTATTCAAATTTAACTGCAAAGTAGATCTATCAACAAAGCTGGCCTGCGTCAAAGTGAAAAAACACGTATCTGAAATGTATTCCGATAATAAAAGGTATTTTTGGCACCTATCAATTCACCTGTGGTGACTACAAAATTGCTGTATTCAAATTTAACTGCAAAGTAGATCTATCAACAAAGCTGGCCTGCGCCAAAGTGAAAAAACACGTATCTGAAATGAATTCGGATAATAAAAGGTATTTTTTCGCCCCTATCAATTCACCTGTGGTAACTACAAAATTGCTGCATTCACATTTAAGTTCAAGGTGCCTCAATGAACAAAGCTGTAGTGCGGCAAAGTAAAAAAACACGTATCTGTAATGTATTCGGATAATAAAAGGTATTTTTTGGCACCTATCAATTCACCTGTGGTAACTACACAATTGCTGGATTCAAATTTAACTGCAAGGTGGCTCTATCAACAAATCTGAACTGGGCAAAAGTGCAAAAAAACACGTATCTGTAATGTATTCGGATAATAAAAGGTATTTTTTGGCACCTATCAATTCACCTGTGGTAACTACACAATTGCTGGATTCAAATTTAACTGCAAAGTAGATCTATCAACAAAGCTGGACTGGGCAAAAGTGCAAAAAACACGTATCTGTAATGTATTCGGATAATAAAAGGTATTTTTGGCACCTTTCAATTCACCTGTGGTGACTACAAAATTGCTGCATTCACATTTAAGTGCAAGGTGCCTCAATGAACAAATCTGGACTGGGCAAAAGTGCAAAAACATGTATCTGTAATGTATTCGGATAATAAAAGGTATTTTTGGCACCTATCAACCTGTGCTGACTACAAACTTGCTGGATTCTAATTTAACTGCATGGTGGATATATTAAACAAAGGTGGAATGGGCAAAATTGAAAATGAACACCTATCTGAAATGTATACTGATAATTAAAGTGGAGTTTTGCACCTAACAAAGAGACCTGCAGTTACTAGAAAAGATGTGTATCCTAATATAAGTTCAGGCTGCCCAATATCCAGGAAATATTTCAATAGAAAACTGTTAATAATAAAGCTATTGCAGTGCAATGTCTACACTAAGTCATGGTGAACTTTATCCAGTATTCTTAATAGAGCTTGTCTGTGTTCGCCCGCAGGCCCCCCCCCCCCCCCCCCCCCCCCGCTTCCCCTCCGTGACTTTACAGCGGTAGATGCTCCTTCAAAATTCTGTACCTAACTACACCAAACCTTCCCCTCTCTAATCTAACTAAGTTGTACGGATCACAGCTACCAGTACAGCTTTCTCTGTGAAGGAATAGATTAATTTCGCTGAGCTGTTTGGACACAAGCAGAGCGCATGTCCTTCTGCTCTGAGACGCTGAGAGACACTGAGGCTGAACAGGAAGGGCTGTTCTATGTAAAACGAGGTCATGTGATTTTTCCAGCCAATCGAAACCATACACATCCCAGTCATGACGTCGCACACACATCTCACCCTGCTCTATTCTGTAAGCTGATTTGCTGGCCGCCAAAATGACAGGAAGCGCCGAAAATGGCGCGATCTTAATAGATGATGCATAGATTTTAACCTAAATTCTCGCATGATCTAAAAATTTCGATCAACATAAAAACTGTGCCGATTTCAACTTTGTCGATAATAATCGCTCAACACTAGTCAGGGCCTGATTGGATTTAGCTGTGGCTGGTGAAGACCTATAGTTGTATCATATGTTATTAATGTAGTCTGTCGAATTGTACTGTATCTGTAGCCAAGTATGTCCTCTGGATGGGAACCATTACATGTGCTGGACTGTAAAAATTGTAACCACAAGCTTTTTGCCTATTTAAAAGGGCTGTCTATGTATATTTAAAAAAAAATCATATAACGCTCAAAACAGTTGGGAAAAGTCCTGTCTGGTTCCAGCATGTCTGTGCCCCTGTGACAAAGTAAATTTCTTAACACATGGTTAAATAAGTTTGCTGTAGAGGAACTCAAGTGGGTTGCACAGTCCTGACCTCAACCCCAATAAACACCTTTGGGATAAACTGGATTGCCAGTTGTGAGCCATAGCTCATTCAACTTCAATGCTTGACCTTAGAATTGCTCTTTTGACTGTATTAGGAAAGCATTCCCACAGACAGAGTCTTAAATTTTGTGAAACCCTGTAAAGAGGAGTAGGGTCTATTTTAGACATAAAAGGGTGTCAACCTCCATATTAATGCCCATGGTTTTGGAATGGGTTGTCTAACAAGCTCATATAGGTGTGAGGGACAGGTGTCCACATACTCTCGGCCACATTGAGTAGGTAGATCGTTTTGAACATGATTGGATTATCTAGCAAAAGAGGATATCTTGTACAAATTGGTGTATGGAGCACTGTATGTAAGGACTAATTATAGTACACATACAATAAATGTTTGAAATCCATATAAGCTTGTTGTAAGCCATCACATGATCATAAATGATGACTAACACAGTTCAACAGGAAGAAAATCTCCCTGTTTTAGGGACAAGTATGACCACACTGAGGTAATGTAAAATTGCACAGGTTGTTTATTCAGCTCAGTCAGCTTTTCTAAGTGCTGAACGGATGCAGCTGTCAAAGCAGTTACGTCTTCAACTCTTGTAAGCAACTGTATCAGTTTTCTGCTTATCTTTATTTTATACCATAATAACAAAATTAAAGGAATATAAAAGCGTAGAAGAATCTTTTTTAGAATATCAAGACATTTCTACTGTACAGTAGCAATTTCCTCACATAATGGTGGGTGTCAAAGCACTGAGGCTTCTCCATCACACAAAGCTAATCTTTGTAGTAAGACAATCCCTTTATGAAACAAGACCTCTATAATAAAGAGATATAACAAAGAGTGTGCTTTAGGCAGATGTTGCATTAAATTGATGTTTTATACCCATACATGATGAAAACTTTTATTTTTTTATTCTTTTTTTAATCAGAAAAAAATGGTGAAAAACAGGCGGGTGAGATTAAGTATAAATAGTGGGAATGAAGGGTTGAGTATTTGAAGAGACCTAAATTAAACTTAAAAGGGCTGTCCACTTTGAACTTATAGTGGTAACAAGGTTTCCCATTGCTGAAATCCCCATTGACCTTGAGTAATATTCACTAATATTCAGTAATCTATAGGGTAACCTGGCAGGAAGTGTTCAGTGCCACCACAAGGGATATCAAAGGGAATCTGTATCCTCTTCATGGTGCGCAAATCATGGGCAGCATCAAATAGGTCCAGGTTTCAAGGTCTCAGTAAGATATGTTCTATCCTGAAACGCTACGGCATTTCAGAGTAAAACACCCTGTAAAACTGAGCTGGGTACTCAAAAACAAGGGAGAGGCCTGCTAGTTAATCTGACCTGGGTAGGGCAACTACATGCATCAGACTCCTGTTGTCCATCTGCCCCACTTCTCCTTGAACCTGGTTTTATAGGGTGTCTTACTCTGAAATGCATTTAAATACCTTATCTTTAGATTGTACTGTTTTCAGGAGCTATTTCTCTTCGAGAGCTCCAAGTATTGAAATATAGACAAATACAGCTTTAGCGGCAGCCTATTGCTTAGTGTATACATTTCAAAACTTAGATGCACTATTGAAACTTCAGAGCAAATATTAGGTATCTATGAATGAATAAAGAAAAAGTAACTTAATATGGGGAATAAGATACATTTTAGACAGTAAATTAGATATGTGTGTGTCCATAATGTAATGGTGGCACGGTCCTTTTGTCTCTGAACTATAGATTCATATGTATTTAAAAGGGGTGTCTCACTACCAAGATTAGCTTTCAAAATGTAGTTAATGGTAAATGAAGATTTTTTCCAAATACATTAGTCTTTTGATTTTTCACTGAACAGAAGATTAGAGAGATTTTATTTGCTCTAAGTGTACACAGGTTTCTCTGGTTACCGTCTTGCACTCCTGTTCTCTCTCTGCTTTTTGTCTTGTCTGACAGCAGGTAGTGCTGTCACTACAGGATAGCGAGCAGCTTGAGAACAGAGTGTGTTATCTCTAACAAACAAAGGAGATGAATTACTTCTGATTACTTTCAGCTCTGTAGCCTTCTGCACTATAGATAACATCCCTGCTGTCATGTCAGTGCAATTAGAAGAACTGGGAATACGGAGCTGATGTGCTAATCACTGCTATAGAACCACCCATAACCTGACCAGGAAGAGTGAAGAAAGCATTAATGGTTTTTGATTTCCATAGCAATTATACAGGAAAAATAGTGACAGTAAAAATAAGCACTTTTGCAATTGGTTTGTATTACCTAAATCATTTAGTATAACATCTGTTAGCTAATCTGTGTGTGTGTCTAGAGATATTTCTGTAGCCTGGAGTATGGCCACCCCCCCTGTGCTGTTATTGACTGATTTTGGTTCAGCCTCTGGTCGGGGCAAGCCCTATGTGCTGGGATTGGCTGTCATATGCTCTCTGTGCTCTCTCCTCTGAGCTGTGTGAAACAGACTGCCTGTACTTGTCTCTGCTCCTCTCACAGTGGTAGCTCTGATGTGAAGGATCTGGGCAATTACTGAGTCTCTTTGCCTGCCAGATTCACTCCCCACACTCATATAACACACCCTTATACACTGTTCCACCCATATAACACACCCTTATACACTCCGCAACCCCCTCCCATATAACCAACCCTTATACACTCTGCTCCCCAACCCATATAACACACACTTATACATTTTTTCCCTCACCCATATAACCCACCCATATAAACTGTGCCCCCCCACTCATATAACTCACCCTTATATACTCTGCTCCCCCCACCCATATAACACATCCTTATATAAAACTGTTCCCCATCCATATAGCTCACCTTTATACATTCTGCTCCCCCACACATATAATACAACCTTATACACTCTGCTCCCCCATCCATATAACGCACGCTTAAACACTCTGTTCCCCTCACCCATATAACCCACTCTTATAAGTGTGCTCCCCACCCATATAACACATCCTTATATACTCTGCTCCCCCATCCATATAACACACCCTTATAAACTCTGCTCCCCCACACATATAACACACCCTTATACACTCTGCTCCCCCCACCCATATAATGCACCTTCATACACTCTGTTCCTCCCACCCATATAACCCACCTTTATAAACTCTGCTTCCCCACCCATATAACACCCACTTATATCATGTGCTCCCCTTTTTTTAAGAATGAGGTAGAGCAGTTTGTATTTCTCACATTTTTTTCATCATTTCAGGCTGTATTTATAACTGTTTACATCAATGCAGATGTTCTGATTACAAGAATTTCTTGTGGATCCTGTGAGGGAGGTGACTATCACAGCTCTCCAGGCATGATAACTGACCATTACAGGAGGTCTGGAGACCTGTGACATCCACTCCCTCCCACTGCTCCCACAGAATGAAAAAGAGAACTGGGGAGGGAGCAGGAACAGGGAGGAGAGACACGCCACTGGATTTGAAAATGTAAGCTAGTGAAAAAGCTCAGATAAATGCAAAGGCCTGTAGGAAGAAAACCCTTTTAAGTGTCAATATATTACATACAGTAACCACTCAATATAAAATATCAGTGTTACCGGTATGCCCGCTCGCCATACTGCGGGTCGTGACCATCCCCGTTTCTCTCATCCTGCTGCTCTGGACATGGGTGGTGCCATGCCGGCTCTGTAAAATTGAAATGGCCAGCACGTCAGTGATTTGTTATCACTGGGCACTGATCATCCCTTGACCATCCCAACTATGAGCTACACCTCGGCAGCCACCACGAAAGTCATGTCAGGAGCAACGACCTGGAGGTTTCCTTGCCGTGGCAAACCGAACCCACCTTGCGGCAGATTCTGGTGAAACCATGGGCCCCTTAGACTCCACACCCTTATGTGGCTTACACCATCGCTTGCGGTGGTCCATTGGATACACTACCCACTGCCATTACAATCAGATTATTCTGGAATAACCATAGTACAGTATGTTGAAACCATTGTATGTTGAAACCATAACTCTATTGAAAACTGGTAATTTGTTCCAAAGCTCCCACAATATCAACCCAGGATAACACAAGATAAAGATTAAAGAAAATTATGCAGATAACTACTAAAGATAAAGCAATTCCTTACATATACCAGTCAGAAAGAGCTGCTGCAAGTGCCTCTTTGTGTCATGTAATTTATACACAATGTACCGGAAAAAAAGAAAATATGGCCATCCTGCTTTTTGCTTTATGTTTAGCAGTGGAATCTTGCATAGTGAGCATGCATACAGGACATACTTTGACACCATTGCACCTGCTATTTCCAGATCTTTCTGTATCTCTCGTCAGGTGAAATCCTTGGCTCTTGGACAACTCTTCTCATAATTCATGTCGCTCCTCTATTTTAAATCTTGCGAGGAGCACCTGATCATGACTGGTTTAAGTTTTTTCCACTTCCTGAATATGGCTCCAACAGTGTGTATTGGAAACTTCAGTAGTTCAGAAATTCTAGTGTAACCAATTTAAATCAGTATGTTTTGCATCAATAAGGTTGTGAAGGTCTTGTGACAGCTCACTGGTTTTACCCATCATGAAATGTTTCTTGTTTGGCACCCTGGTAATGAGACACCTTTTCATATGCCATCAGCTAAACCAACTGATATTATTTTTCACTAAGTGGCTGGATTGCTTTCTATTTACTGATAGATTTCAGCTGGTGTTATGACTTTCCATGTCTTTTTGCACCTATCTATCTTTACATGTTCAATCATTTTTCCCTGTGTCATTTCTTATTATTACACTTATTTTATGGATATCTATGGTTTGTTTTCTTTGCCTGTGTGTCTTTGCCTGTGTGGATTGGATGGGTTGTAACTGACATCTGTTGAGAAGTTCATGTCATTAGCACATTAAGAAATATGTTTACTTAGAAAATTGGTGAGGTGTTCACTTCTTATTTCACCCACTTTATATATAGTATGAAGGCTAATTTTATCCTGCTTAGAGAGGCCCTAAACCATATTGACTGGAACAAGGTGTTTAAAAATAGCAGAACAAAAAATAAATGGGAGATCTTTAAAAACATCTTAGGCGCCCACTGTGAGAGGTACATACCATATGGTAAAAAAATAATTAGAACCAGGAAAAACCCAATGTGGATCAACAGAGATGTAAAGGAGGCAATAAAAAACAAAAAGAAAGCATTTCAGCTACTAAAACAGGAGGACAGTGAAGAGTCACAAAAAAGCTATAAAGAGAAAAATAAAATATGTAGAAAAATGATTAAGGCAGCAAAGCTGGAGACAGAAAGACTTATTGCCATAGGAAGTTAAAGTAACCCCAAAATATATTTTAACTATATAAATAGTAAAAAGATTAAAAAAGAAAAATGTTGGCCCTTTAAAAAGTACAGAGGGAGATACTGTGGAGGGCGATGGAAAAAAGAAAAACCTATTAAACAATTTCTTCTCCACGTATTTACCAAAGGGAGGATGCCCTTCCTGTTGATGAGCAAAGGGGGGAGGAAAATTCCAATTAAATGTTTCTTTTTTAAACCTAGGAAAAAGTGCAGCTCCGCCTTGGGGAAGCTTAAAATAGACAAATCCCCAGCCCTGATGGATACCCCCAGGTCCTAAGGAGTTAAGAATGTGATAGATGGGCCCCCTATTCTTTTATTTAAGGGGACTTTTTGAAAAGGGGTATGTCCCAAAGGTTTGGGGCCCCTTTGCAAATTGGTCCCAATATTCAAAAAGGGGTCAAAAATAAAACCCGGGAAAACTATGGGCCCCGGTAAGCTAACCTCTTTTTGGGGTAAAATGTTTGAAGGTTTTTTAAAGATGTTTCCCCTGGATACTCATGAAAAAAAATGTATAATGCCGTTCAGCAGGGTTTATGAGGTCAGCCCCTGTCAAACTAATTATGAGCTTCTATGGGGAAAGTTAGTTCCAGAAAGGATTGGGGTGAGGCCAGGTGTCATATATTGGGTTTTTTCTAAAGTTTTGTACTGTTCACATAAAAAGGTTGGTAGTACAATAGAATGTTGGACGGGGGAAAAAGTGTGCAAGTGGTAAGCAACTGGTCACTGAAGAAAAAAAAGGGTGGTAATTTAAAATCTCCAAGGATCCTGTTATAGTGGGGTACACAGGGGGCCCTATTGGGCCCTTCCTCTTTTTAAAATTTTCTTTTAAATCTTTAACAGGGATTGTACAGTAGAAATTTCGATCTTTTCAAAAATACTAAGTCTGTAAAGGAATCCACACATAGAGGATAATGTGTTATTACAAAGGGGGTTTGGGTGTCGGAGGCCTGGGCAGAGAAAATGGCAGAGGGGGTTTAACACTTATATGCAAGGTTATGCACATGGGGAGGAAAAAACCATTACTGATTACTGTTAAAAAGGAAAAACACTGGGGAAAAAATGACATGGAGAAGGGCTTGGGGAATCCTGGTGGACATTAAAACTTAAATGTAGCAGTCGTAAAGGGAGCAGTGCCAAAGGCAATAGGATCAATGGGATGTATTTAAAAGGGGATAGATGCCATGATGAGAACTTTATTCCTCCTAAAAAAGTCACTGTTTTTAGACCACACATGGATATTGTGTACATTTTTGGGCACCAGTGCCCCGGGAAAAAGAAAATGTATAGCTTGCGGTAAAAAGGCGGGAAAACCAAAAATGTTAAAAGGAGGGGTGCACTGCAAACCCCAAAAAGTTTAGCAAGGTTGGGTTTATTTAGTTTGAAAAAAGACGGCTTCGGGGGACTATAAAATGTTTAAATATATTAAGGGGAAATGTAGAGATCTCTCTCGGGTTTTTTTCCCCGGGATGTATCTAGAACAAGGAGGACCCTCTAGTTTTGAGGAAAGAAATTTTTTTACATAAACATAGAAAAAGGGATTCTTTTTTTTTAGAGGGGTGAGATGTGGAACTCTCTCCCAGAGGAAATTGTCTGGTGAACCCCAAAAACAGAGTTCAAAAAGGGGCTTGGATGCTTTTCTGGAGTTGAAAATATAAAAAGTATAGTGACGGGATTTGGAAAAAAGGGGGTTGGATACTTTTCTAGATGTAATTTTAAAACAATTTATAGTGACCAGGATTCTGGGAGGGGTCTTGTAAAGTGATTTTTTCCGATTGCCGTTTGGGGTCGGGAAGGAATTATTTTCCCTAACATAGGGAAATGGCTTTCCCCTCCATTGGGGGGTTCCCTTTCCTCTGGTTAAACACTTTAGCCTAAACGGGATGGCGTATGTTTTTTTTGGGGCCGGGACAAACATGAAAATATGTAACATATTTGTCCAAAGTTTTAAAACCCCCGGCAGAATTCTTGCTTTTTGGCCTTATTCAGAGAATATGAATGATACACAAAAACTTTTTTCCACTCATGGTTATGGTTGTGTGAAGCCATTTATTGTCAAAAATTTCCTGTTTTTTTTAAAAATTAAAGACAAAACCAAAAAACATCCCCAAAAGACCCTGTCAAAAAATTTACTACCCCCGGTGATTTTGGCCCCGATAACAAGCACAGAAATTTTATAAAAAAAAGGGGGGTTTTAATGCTATAAAGGGAAATCCTAACCTATGACCCGTTTTCTTCAATCAGTGGTGTGTGCATAAAAGCTGAGGGTTTTGGGATCCCGACAGATCTTGCATCTGTCACAGCCCCCTATGTTTCTGGATTTTAAGTTACAAGTTACATTGTTTTAATGCCGAAAAAAAAAGAGTCCTCAAGTTCACCCATTTTCCTATAATGTTGATTTCCAAGGAAGGTAAAACCCCCCTTTAGGTAGAAAGCCAGTTTTCCCCATTTTATGGAAAAATTCCTTTCCCAACTCCATCTGGGAAACAGAAAAAATCCCCCTATCAACGTCCCCTTTTCAGAACCTGTTCACAAACTTGTTATACTATTCATCTAGGAATGC